>JAGKTI010034516.1:0-11098 GCA_018397915.1 Birgus latro | reverse complement strand
TAGATAGATAGATATAGACAGACAGAAAGACAGACAAAGATAGACAGACAGACAGACATATAGATAGACAGACAGACAGACATAGATAGGCTGATAGATAGATAGACAGATAGAAAGGCACATGAACACAGTGCGCAAAAAAGAACACTGCGCACTCCGAACACTGTGCTCACGACATGGATTTCGACAGCGAATTTGCGCAGCGACCCCTGTCAATACCATGAGATGGGGTGAAGGGAGAAATATGCCGGAAAAGCCTTAACGGGGAGCTTTGGTTGGAGTGAAGCCTTCGGGAGCTGCCTTTCGTCTTTTGCCTCGCGCTTTCTTAGGAACTGGGTGTTTCTTGACTTACGAGAATTAATTTGGCGTAAGATTAAGGCAATACGGGCAGGGGATGAGGGAGAAAAGTGACACTGTCAGCCTGCATTACGTTTGGGAATTTTTTAGTTCGAGAATCCGAATTAAAAATGTCCTGCGTTTTAAAAAGTTATATCCCGTACATGTGCAAGAGAGAGAGAGAGAGAGACAGAGACAGACAGACAGACAGACAGATTATATACCTGTACATTCTGTTTACCTGTAGACAGACACCTTAATTTAGAAGATGGTGGTCACAAAAGAATCTCCTCTGTCCCACGCTATCATACTGCCCTATCTCCAACTCAAACACCCGTCATTCATGTACCTCTCCATCCCATCTCTTCATCTCATCCAGGAAGGGGTGGCCACAGACGAATTGCCCTCATGCCATTATGTTCTTCGTCATTAGTCTGCCCTCTCTCCAACTTAAACATCCCTCATTCATATACTTCTCCATCCAATCTCTACATCTCACACTCTGCCTTTCCTGTCTCCTCCTTCCCTCCACCTCACTCACATACACTCAATCTCTCATTCCCCATACTCTCCACAGGAGCTCCCCCTTTTCCTCCCCTCTCCACCTTACTTACATACACTATCCTAGTCAGTCTCTCCCTCTTCAGCTCACTTACATTCTCTTAGTCAGTCCCTCACTCTCCATCCTCTCCACATAGCCAAGTCATCTCAAAGTACATCTAATGCTTTCCAACAAATCTACATCAACACCACATCTCTCCTGCACTTCCTCACTCGTCTGTCTGTCTCTCCACAAATGTATAATATTGAAACTAATTATCAAAGACTTAATACAGAACTCGTTGATACTGATACATTGAGATTTTGAATTGCTTAAAAAAAATGAATGTACAGTCTTGAGCAAAAGTTCGCTAGCACTTCTCTATCCGGTGTGGCAATGGAGTACAACATAGACTATATTTACAGTATGTGAGGGAAATTTGAAGAGAATAAAAGAGGATAAGAAGTAAGGATGATCTCTATTGTTTCGGGAAAAAGGAAGAACACGAAAGGCAGGACGCGCTACAATTTAAGGAGTGTCGACGAACTTTTGCATTTACAGTATGTGAGAGAAATCTGAAGAGAATAAAAGAGGATGAGAAGTAAGGATGATCTCTATTGTTTGGGGAAAAAGGAAAAACATGAAAGGCAGAACGCGAAACTGTTTAAGGACAGTCGATGAACTTTTACATAAGACTGTACTATCGCGGACAAAAATAATGATCCACCTCCTTACGATAAATAAAGACACAGTGAGCGATGACTTTAGAGACCAAGTATTGAGATATTAGGAGCCCGACCAACTTCTCAGAGTATTGTGTAAGTGTTTCATAAATCTTCGACCAAAAACTGGATCGATTTTTTTTTTCTGCGATTGTATGAGAGTCCGGGGATCAGAAATAGTCTTGCTTAACCCCTTCACTTAGAGGACGCTGCTGAGAGGGACGCCTTAACGTGGTGGCACAGACAGGGGTGGGTGGTGGAGCTGCCTGGTACTGCAAATGTCTACTCGTATAAATTCCCATCATATTCGCCAACAGGAAGATCGTGGACTGCAGGAGGAGGTAAACTTCAGTCTGTACTCCACTGTGTTCACATTCAGATCAGCCTGGGATTACAACTACTACTACCACTACTACTACTACGACTAATATTATTACTACTTCTACTACTGCTACTACTTCTACTATTACTACTGCTACTACTACCACTGCCACTTACAAGAATACAGTTTTTCGTTTTACTCTCACTACCTCCAGAATATTTAATCAACATAAGGATAAAAATCTGTAACTGAATGATTGAATGAAGCTTATATCCACTCTCTCTTGCTTGAAAAAAAATACGCTGAAGTTAATATAAATGTCTGGAGATGGCAAGAATAAAACACAAAAAAACGGCATCAGACGGAAGGGGTTAGTAAGCAAACACTCTGTATATATTTAGTGTTAAGTCCCGTCCAGTGTCTGTAAATACATCTTGTTTTATATGACATTAAAACCGAGGCAGATACTTCCATTGTTTATTGTCCTCATATTAATCTTTTTACTCAGACAGAGGCTGGAGAGGGACGCCTTCACGAGGTGGCACTGATATGACCAGGTGGCTCCACTGCCCGGTTATACAAACGTCCCTCAGCTCCCTCACTATCCCCACAGATCAAAGCAAACAATGAAGAATATACACAAAGGATTATGCTAAAGAGATGGGAGCATTACAAAGCCATAAGCTACGTATGGGGAAAAGTGACCCCAGGGAGCGATACCCCAAGAAATAATTAACAATGCCACATCACAACGCTGAGTGGATCTGTTATCGCTGGTGTTGTGGTCTCATCCTATTCAGGACGTAAACCCGGTGGACTGCAGGCTGAAAGTGCCGCTTCCCATCAGTGTATCATCCTTTTGGGGGATAGGGAGGGAGATGAGGGACGTTTGTATAGCTAGGTAGTGGAGCCGCCCAGCCATACCGGTGCCACCACAAAAAGGCTACCCTCTGCAGCACAAGTGGGTGTGATGAAGGGTTACTACTACTACTACTACAACTACTACTACTACTACAACTACTACTACTACACTGCTACTATTATTCTTTCAGGTTATTCAGCATCAAAATACAGGTCTAGATCTTCCCTCGACTATTCCCAAAGCTTTCGCATAACAAACGCTTTAGACACAGAGAGGCGAACAGCTGGGCAGGGAATGTTACACGCAGCTCTGACAGGGAGATTAACCAGTCATGCAGGTGTGGCCAAAATGGGGTGGAATCTAGACAAGAGAAAGTTAATATCATCATCATCATCATTATCATCACCATCATCTCTTTTCATTATCATCATCATTATCCCGATCTCTTTCCATACTTTTCATCACCATCAAGACAGCCATCATCATCATCATCATCTCGATCTTTTATCATATTCATCATCATCATCATCATCATCATCATCATCTCTTTTCATCATCATCATCATCCAGGCCTCTTTTCCCACTTAGGGATGAAGTGAGGTAGTGTCCAAAGAGAGAAAGAGGAAAAAATAAAACTGATGGGGGGGAAAGTAACCAAAACCTACCCAGCTGGATGGGCCACAACCTCATCCATAAATCATCCAAGCCCCCGGAATCCTGGCTCAACCTCTCAGGCAAACCTTTCCATACCTATGAGCTTCGTAATTAAATAAAAAGCATTTACCTGATGCAAACTGCCTGGGGATCGATGGTAAGGACTGACAGGTTATTAGAACAGAGGAATTAAACAGCAGAGATAAAAGCAGACATTTTTCACTGGGTATACTGCTGGTTCTGGCGAGGGTACGATGGGGTGAAGAAGACTGGAGTAAATACACCAAGTCGATGAAGGTTACTCAGGTATAAGAATTCGGTAAGTGAATCTAAAATTGCAAATGGAGGGTGAAATTACCATATTTTTGACAAGTAATGATATAAAAACAGACAGATTCACATGAGAGTACAGTCACGAACGCTTCTATTGCTCTGAGTCAAGGGCTAAGGAGATCTATAGAGTAAGAATCTCCCCCAGAGCCTGAGATGAGTATTGAGGTATTGGCACAAACTAACTAATAATAAACCAGGGGCTTTAACGTTGGCGATAACTGGGCAACAGCAGGGTGATGGGACAGTGGGTGGGCTGTGGCAACGTTTATAAAATTGAGGGGTAAATACTCGTAGATCTGTATTAGTCTACCTAGGATACGTGTGTTTAAGAGAAAATTCACAGTGCCACCGTCAAAGAAAATGGAATATATATAGGGGAAGCTTATTTTGACAAAGGAAGAGTGAGGGAATGTACTCTTACTTCATACTTGCTTGGACACGGATTTAGGCTGGTCCTTCACAGTAGTGGTGGTTCGCCGCTGCATCCAAACCCATTATACCTACGTAGTAGGTCAAAGTGGCCACGTATAGAAGCTGAGGCTGCTCTGCGCAATGCTGTGCAGTATGGTATCCAGGTCTGCACAAATGGAACAGTGGGGTCAAGGAGGGGATAACCTGTGTTCTGTAGAGACCCTCTGCTGTACAGTGTGCACACATTACATTATCCAGTATTTCAGAAAGGAGGCCGAGGGTTTAATAGGGGGATGAGTCCCCCCAAACCCCCAAGGCTACGACACAGTGTTGTGCATCCAGGAACTGAAGGCTCATCTGGAACTGTCCTCAGAAACGCGCCAAACTGTGATGTGCTCCGGTTTACACAGCTGTCAGAGAAAGTAATGTGTCTTTCCCTGTCCGTTCTATCAGTGTTTCTCTGCCTGTTAGTCACTGCCTGTTGAATTCTTTTTCTGCCTCTTTATGTACATCTCCGTGCCTGTCTTTCAGCTTATTTTTGCATCAGACACGTAGAGGGAGAGAGGGACACTGGAGATACCACCGTTCCAGAGCACTTACCCCTCTTCCCCTTTGTGTTCTAAGTACAGTACCCCCTTTGCCCGGGCTCTATCAATCACAATAGTAACTTTTTTTTTTCACGACCCTTGTTTGCAGGTATCTGTATTTCTGCATCTGAATATCCGCTAGTGAGGGGCAGTTGGCGAGAAACATTACTATATCTTTGGAGGTTTAAAGCAAAGAGGATACTTGGCTTTAGTTTTTTAATGGAAATGCTAAGATGGGTCAGGAGGTCCGGATGATGGTGATAATGTTGGTGATGATGATAATGATGACGATGATGATAGTTACAGAGGTATGGAAGCAATTTTGAGACTACACCTGGCATGTTAGGCCACACTGCTGTAGATATCGGTGTAGTCTGCTGCTGCGTCACTAACTTACAAGAGGAATAACAATCTGGAAAATAGAAATACATGACTTAGCAAGAGGCGATATTGATGTAGAGTTATTATTTACCATTCAAGTGTTTGAGAGGGACGCCTTCACGTGATGGCACCGATATGGCTGGGTGGTTCCGCGGCCTGGCTAGACATACGTCCTTCATTTACCCCCTATCTCCCCCCCCCTTAAAAAAAATGATGGTAGACAGTAGAAGAAAGGCAGTTTCAGTCTGCAGTCCACTAGGTTCACGTTTCGATGATCCTGAGGTTGCAGCTACTACTACTGCTAGTACTACCTACCACTACTACCATACTTACCATTCAGTAGAAGCACTACCATTCTAGCAATCGATGTAACAGAGGGAAAAGATACATGAGAGCAAAGGAATACATTGATGCATATATGGAACAGAAACCCTACTGATTACAATTACAAATACGGTAAGGGAACACGACACCACCTGAGACAATAAATACAGAGTAAACAAATACAGCAGAAAAACACAATGGCACACTAATTCTGATGCAAGATTATGTTTTTAAAATATGTGTAAACTTCCAAAATAAATAAGTGCACGATCGAGTGTCACGACCCAACTCTCGTTTTCTGTAAAAGCAATGATTCAGATGGACATTATTTTTGTGCACGATCATTTTACCCTCAGACGATTTTATTCAGCTTAAAGGATATTTACCGGGTAGAACGGGTTACAGACACACCTAATAAATCCATTCACTTCTACAGACCCATTGGTTTAACAAAATCGTCTGAAATTAGTTAAAACGCGCAAAAATACGCCTACAAGTTGAGGCTGGTATCTTGGTTGAGGTGCCAATCAGACTTTATAAATTACTGGGTTAGTGTGTCAACTGAGAAGCCTGATTAATCTGTCCCAAGATGTTCAGTGTTTGCAGGGCTATGGAAGAGGGAGGATGTGGAGGCGTTTCTCTCCGGCAGGTCCGGACATATGGCGCAGCTCATCGTTAGAGGTAATTATATCTATGCATATCTTATTACAAACATAGGAACTGGAGTATGTGAGTGAGCTGGAGGGGGGAGACCGAGGGTGAGATGGAGGGATGGAGTGAAGTGGTATACAGTAAAGGAGAGGGAGTGTGAGCTGGAGTGAGGACAGCGAAGTGGCAAGGGACAGGGCGACATGGAGGCGATTTGTTTGTGGCCACCCGTTATGGGATTAAAGCTTCTCTCTTAAAACTGGTCGACACGCACAGATATAAAGAAACAAGTGTGCAAGTACACATACAGTCATACCTTGAAAAGTCAAACACAAAGGTAAATAAACACAGGCACTCCTCCACACACACACACACACACACATACACACACACACACATACACAAACACACACACACAGACACACACACACACATACATTCGCACACACAGCTCTGTCTTGACATACACAGCCATACCTCAATACACACAGCCTTGGATAAACAAACAGACAGATAGGTACAGTGAGATAAATGACAGACAGACAGATTGACAGATAGGTAGATAGATAGATGAAGATAGACAGACGGATAGCTAGATCGACAGATAGACAGACAGTTAGACAGATAGGCAGATAAATAGACAGGAAGATCATTGACCACACTTTATAACTGTATGTTGAATATCTATATCTTGCATCGCCTTCTACAGTCATTTTCAGAACAGTAACTCATTAACAGTTCTTCAAAATTAAATTCTATAGGTAATGTGTATATTCATACTACAGGAGACACAGGTAATTTTGTTCACGTTATCGCTAGAACATTACACTCCCCTCAGCACCGCCAATACCCCACTGTACCCCACCCACCACCGCCAGTACCCCAGTGCACCCCACTCACCTCCGCCTGTACCCAATTGCACTCCACCCAACGTAACCAAAACCCTACTTCACCCCACCCAACACCGTGAACGTTTCACTCCATGCCACACAGCACCGCCAATACCCCACTGCACCCCACCCAAAACAACACATACCCCTCTGCACCCCACCCACATTCACCCATACCCTCTTGCATCCCACCAACCAACACCACCAATCCCCCTCTGCACCCCACCCACAACCACCCATACCCGTCTGCACCCCATCCACCACCATTTATACCCTTCTGCACTCCACCCAGTACCACCCACACCCCTCTGCACCCCACCCAGAACCACCCATACCCCTCTGCACCCCACCCAGCACCATTTATACCCTTCTGCACCCCACCCAACACCATCCATACCCCAATGCACCCCACCCAACACCATCCATGCCCCTCTGCACCCCACCCAACACCACTCATACCCCTCTGCACCCCACCCAGCACCACCCACACCCTTCTTCACCCCAACCAACACCGCCAATACCCCTCTGTACCCCACCCAGCACCACCCATACCCTCTTCCATCCAACCTACCAAAACCCATACCCCTCTGCACCCCACCCAACACCACCCATACCCCTCTGCACCCCACCCAACACCACCCACACCCCTCTGCACCCAACCCAACACCACCCACATCCTTCTGCACCCTACACAGTACCACCCATACCCCTCTGTACCCCACCCAACACCACCAATGCCCCTCTGCACCCCACCTAGCACTACCCATGCCCCTCTGCACTCCAACCAACACCACCAATACCCCACTACACCCTACCCAATACCGACAATACTCGAGTCCACCCAACAGAACTACACCAGTATCCCCTTACACCACACCGAACAGCATCAATACCCACTTATACCACACCGAATACAACAAATACCCCACTTCACCTCATTAGCCATCGCCAATACCCAACTGCACCCCACCCAACACCGGAAACACCCTACTGCACGCCGCCCAACACCGATGATACTCCACTAGACCCCACCCAACACCAGAAATATCCCACTCCATCCCACCCAACACCGATAAAACCCAACTTCACCCCACCCAGCACCGCTAACCCGCCACTGCACCCAATCCAACACCAGAAATGCGTCAGTACACCCCACCCAACACAGTAAATTTCCTACTGCATCCCCCCCCCCAGGTACGGCGCTGCATCCTACCCACTACTATCAGTACCACAAAACACCCCAGTCATTCCACACGAACCAACCCTCGCAATACGCAATTCACCCAACCAACCACCGACAGTACCCCAATGCACCCCACCCAACAGACCCAATGTCCTTCTGTAACCCACCCAACACCGCCCATACCCCACTGCAACCCACCAAACACGGCTAATACCCCACTGCACCCTAAACAACACCTCCAATACCCCTCCGCACACCACCCAACACCATCAATACCCCACTGCACCCCACCGAACAAAACCAATACCTTACTGCACTCCACCAAATACAACCAATACCTCACTTCACACCACCCAACACCGCCAGTACCCTTCTGCACCCCACCTGAACCCGACAGTACTTCAGTGCACTCCACTTGATACCGCAATACGCCAGTGTACCCTACCCAACACCGCCAGTACCCCCCTGCAACCAAATCAACACGTTTCATATCCCACAGGACCCTCCCTAATACCGGCAGTAGCCCAGTGCACCCCAACCAACACCGCCAGTACCACTCTGCACTCAAACTAACACCGACACTACCCTATGTCACCCTACTCAACACCGCCATTGCCTCATTGCACCCCACCGAACACCACTATCTCACATGCACTCCACCAAACACTGCCTATACCCAACTGAATCTCATCCAATACCACTAATACTCAATTGCACACCATCCTGTAACACCAATATCGCGACGTGCCCCACCCAAAAACTGTCAACTCCCAACCACACCCAGTGTAACACTGCCAATACCCCACTGCACCCCACCCAACCGGGGTTAAAGCCCATCTTCACCCCACCCACCACCGCCCGTACCTCACTTCACCCCTCCCACCACAATCAATACCCCATTCCACAGCAACCCACCCCATTGCACCCCACCCACCACCGCCAATACGCCATTGCCAGCATCGCCATTACGCTACTGCAATCCACCGAACACCGCCAATACTCTACTGCACCAAACAAAACACCGCCAATACGACACTGCGCCCCACCCAACAAATACCGCCTATATCCCCCTGCACCCCACCCAAAACCGCCAATATCCCTTGGTATCCCACATGACCCTGCCAATATCCCACTATACCCCACCCAACACCGACAATACGCCCCTACAATCAACTGAACGCTGCCAATAGCCCACCATACCCCAGCCAACACTGAAAATACACCAAAACACCACCAGCTCGCACGTACACCCAACCCAGCACCCCCAATACCCCACTGCTCCTCTCCGAACTCCACTAATAACCCAGAACGAACCCTATCTCGTAAATTCTCCTAAGTTTACGTTCTATCTTAACATCACGTCCTCTCTTAATCCCCCGTTTTCGTTCTTCGTCTGCTTGAGTTGCAGGTTAGGCGGTAAGTTAAAAAATTTTCAAATAGAGAGGCATCCGAGAAGCAAGACGAATATTTGATGGCGTCGCTTTTGGCGTGTTCAGTGTAGGCCGAGCTGTCGAAGGGGAAGGTAGTGGACGGCTTCTCCGGGACATGTTTCTTCATTAAATGTAAATAATATCAACAAAAAAAAACTCAGTGTCGTAATTTAGACTAGGCTAATACGCGTGTGAGCCAATATGGGTTAATTTAAGCCAGCATGATCGGTGGAATGTGAGTTAGTTTGAAATTGCGCCGTGCTGAGGAGGAAGAATTTCGGAGTGCTTTTCTGGGACCTTTTTCTTCATTAAAGGTAAAGTATATATTAAGAAAATCACGATATATTAACGTAGAACAGTCTGATATGCAAGTGAGTGAACATGGATGGACTTAAGCCAGGATGAGAGGTGTTTTAATGGATTTAGTGTGTTTTCCGAAATATAAGCTGCCAGAGATGCTTGTGGTTGGATACGATTGTTTGATAGGTGTGGTTAGTCTAGGTGGATTTGGTGGCTTCGTAGCAATTCTTACATGGCGACTTATTCTGAAAATTTTCACGATATCTGGTGTAATCTGTCGAAGGAAAAGGACGCAGTGCAGAGTCAAATATTCAGCATAACCCAGCAATTTGACCCAACGTAATAAGGATTCGAGCAAGTTTTAGTGAGTTCCATTAAAAACGTCAGCGAGGCATAAGGAACATGATAAGTGGGGAAAAACCCAACAGAAAACGATTGTGTACCGCCATGAAAATAGTCAGGAAAAAACGGAAACCAAACGGGAGTAAAAGGCATTGAATTAGTGAAGTCCTGTTGCTGCTTAAACACAAGTACCCTATTCTCCTGTTGGTATTGGTGGTATTACCTTTATTACTGTTGTTATTACTGTTATAACTATGACTATTATTATCCTTCTTACTATTACTATTATTGTTACAGTTATTATCATTACTATCATTACTTCTGTCACCGTAATTCTTACTATTATTACTCTTATTATTCGTTACTCTATTACCATCATTACTCATTGCTGGCATTACTCATTACTATTACTGCTATCGCTATTAATACTATTGCTGCTATTAATGCTATGAAAATACCGCTACTATTATTTTTCCTCTGCTAATTTCATGTTCTATTTCAGATAATTTTTGACCGGGAGAGCTAAAGACGAGAGGACAGTAAACAAAGACAGGAGGAGATGGACAGAAGAAGACAGTAGCTGCAGTACCACCGAAATCACCACCACCACCACCACCAGTACCACCACCACTACCACCACCACTAATCGTCACCACCACCACCACCACTAATCGTCACCACCACCACCACCACCACCACCACCACCACCCTCATCACCACCACAACCATCATCATCATCAGTATTATTATTATTTCTGCGCCTTTCCCACATCAGTGAAATAATGTTAGTGTTGTAATGATAATCTGTTAAGGCAGCAGAACGTTTACATTT
>JAGKTI010034515.1:0-11441 GCA_018397915.1 Birgus latro | reverse complement strand
ATCTAGTTAGGTTTAGGGTAGGACATCACCCAGCCCACCTCAGCTATCACCTTAGATTTGGCTTGGGTTGAATCACAGATGACATGTGCCCAGCCTGTAAGCATATTTCATAACACACATAATGGAATATTGCAGGGCGTATGCCACACTAAGATGCAGGTACAACATCAGTGGTGTAGGGAACCTACAGGACTACCCTACTGGGGCAGTTGCATACCTGTGGTTGACAGATCTGCATCAGATGGACCAAGGTTGAACAAAACAACTATTTTTACATTTTCCTGTTGTCCTATCACTCATATATTGAGGCATCAGCATGCTTGCATGCATTTGCCTTGCCCACCTAATGGTGGCTCCCCACACTGTTTGATCTCTAGTAGCCTTTCTATTCCATAGTTGGAATAAATAAAAGGTGGTGAAAGACCAAAGGCCCTGCCTGCACAGCCCCGAGCCCAGATGGGAGAAACAGGGACAGCCTCCACCTCATCCCAGCCCAAAGCCGCATTGACAAAGCCCACCCCTTTTCTCCTCTCGTGTCTACCACTAGGTAGCAGGAACAGTTTTCCAGCCCCAAGCCCTTGATGGCACCAACTCCCATGTTGTATTAAGGTACAATGCATGGACTTTAAAGTGCATATGGTATACTGTACCATAGACTGTTAGGAAGGCATGTTTGGGAGGGTAGGCTGGCCTGCTCTCTATGTTAGTGATGCTGAAAAGGTCAGCAGAGGGAGATGGTCAACAGTTAGCCCTGAGGAAATGGATCTCCAGCTCTCCGTTATCACCAGCATTCCCATCCTCCTTAGGAGTACCATCCTGATCACCTGGAGCTAGCCTACTCCCTGTGACCAGTAAAAACTTCAATACTGTATTCCCAAACTGGTATACTGAAGTATGAATAAATTATTTATTCAAGTAGCTCTCAGTATGTTTTTCACTTGATAGACAGCAAGTTATTGATGAATATTTCCCGCACATGTTCAATAATGTTTATTACCAGTAGCTTGATCCAGTAATTTTCATGTTAGTCATCTCTAATTTTATCAAACGTTCTTTTTTTTTTTTTTTGCTTAATTCACAAAATCATCATCACTTAATTGACCTTGGTTTAGAATGCATCATCTACCATCTGAACTAATCAGTTTCCCTGTATCTACCAAATGTAAGCCATTTTTAGTCAGTGCTGAGGTCAGTGAAGTAACAACCCTGTGTTTTTATATGATTCTCTTCATCATAGTGTAAGTTACTGTACTATTATCATCTAAGATGTCTGTCTTCTTCTCCTGGACTGCATTTGTATGATTGCAATGGAATGTAAAATACCTTTCCCCCACCTTGTCAAGATTTTTATCAGACTATGACCCAGTAATGATACTTGTGCAATAAGATATTTATCACATGTGCTGTGGCCAGTATTTGGATGATTCATGATATCTTAGGATTTTTAACTCTCATGTAAGCTATTGATTCATCTTACTTCAAGATGATACATCTGGCATTCATTTTTTAAACACCAATACATATACAAATTAATGGTAACTTACTTCCAAGATGCAACATGCAGTCACTCACCACACTTACTGGAATTTATGTCATAGTTTATGGGTTAAAATTTAAAATACAATTTAATGACAAATGGAGCCTGAAAGCAATTTTCCTGCCACCTTGAAAAAATCTGTTACAAGGAAAAATCGGTTCTCCGTGACATAAAGCCTGGTATATTACCATAATATGTAACTCTGGAAATTTCGTAGTGTTACTAAACAACAAAGCCTTCTGGAAACATTGTTCCTGTTCAGTACTGACTGTCACTTTTCTAAAAGTGTAAATGTTACTATAAAGCTCTGTCTCTCAGGAAGTATTTGCATCATCAGTGCATGTGTCAATATTTCATTTTATATTAGCTTTAAAAGTTATGCTCTGCCTTGCAAACATAGTAGAACATTGTTTTTACTGTGCATTAGTTCAAATGTTAACATTATTTGACTCTGCATGTATTCATTCACATCTCACAGTGATGGTCAACCACTCGCCTAAATAGAAGTAACAGTATAATGAATATCTGAACTTATTCCATATGAAATAAAATACCATTATCTTTTCACCTTGTGCAACACCTGCAGTAATCCTAGTGTTGTCTTCCCTACCACAGAAAATCTACACAGACTTTGAGCTGCAAGGGATCATGGAGGAGAAGCTCAATACGAAGACTTACCAGACTATCAGCCAACGAATGGCCACAGAAGAAGCTGCTTGTGCACTACTAGAGGGCAGCAGACGGGGTGATGATGAGTAAGTATTGAGGGAGGGAGAAGACTGGTGTGCATGATAGGTAAAAGAGGAATTTTGATGAACAGCTGGGTAGTTAGAATGGAATGAGTTGACCTGAGATGTGAAGACACAAGGATAAGATGTTGTTGAAGGCAAGGAAATGGTTAGTGAGCTCTGTTTATCTGTACAAAGACAGTAGTACTGTATACCATAATCATCATGCAAACTTTGTTTCTTGATAAACCTGAGATCAGTTTAATTCAATATTTTAAAAGATTTGTTATGAATTGTAGCTTTTGGGGGCAACTGTATAATTGAAGGTACAGTACTTGTAAGCAACAAAAAAATGATACTTACAAGGAAAGGTTGAAATTGTTCAACAAATTAAAACATAGAATTAAATACAGCTCAGTAAAAATTACTGATACAGAGAGCTGATATCTACTGGATTTCACAAAAACCAGGGAGCCATCATCCTGACCTCATTTTCACTAAAATAAATGGGGTGGGTAGGATTCAGAAACAGGAAAAGGAAAATTATCAAACTAGAGATGTCATCTGAGTGCTCAGTAAAAATCTGTCCGTCCGTCTTACAGCCAGACGCCATAATCCCGTAAGGAGTTGCTGTTGTCTTTGAGTTAGTTGTTTTACAAGGAGGGGTACTAACCCTCTGCCAGCCCATTTGTTGACACATAGGACACACGAATAGGTTTGTTATAGGGTTACCACCAGCATTAGGTTTGTCACTCAGTGGAAAGCCACCTGGAAAGGAAAGAGAGTAATAAAAAGTGGCAAGAAAGATAGGAAAAATGGAAAGAAAGGAGAGCGGACAGAAAAAGACTAATACAGGTGAAGGCAGAAGTAGGCTGTACTGTATTAAGTGAGTGAATTATGGTTACCATCACCTACCACCATTTGAGAAAGTAAAAAGAGAAAATAATTATCTATCTATCTATCTATTGCCAGACGTCTCAATCCCGTAAGAGGTGGCCACAAACAAATCGCCTCCATATCACTCTGTCCCCCGCCATTTCACTGCCCTGTTCCCAGCTCACACCCCCCTCCCTCATATACCTCTCCACTCCCTCCCTCCATCTCATCCTTGGCCTCCCTCTCCCTCTCCCCCACCCCCATACACTCTTCTCATCAGTTTCTCACTCTCCATCCTCTCCACATGGCCAAACCACCTTAATGTGTCTCCTAACGCTTCCTATCACATCCACATCCACACCACAATGCTCCTTCACTTCCTCATTTGTCAGTCTCTCTATGTGACTCCACATGCTCCTCTCAAATAATGAACTGAGGAAAAATTGAATGAGTGAGACACTCTTAGAAAGTAAATACTGCTACAGTGAAGGCACAGGTGAAGTGGGCGAATATTGAAGATGGACAGAAAGAAATAGTGGAACAGAGAGATCATATAACATGAGAAGCAATAAAACTAAAGCTTATATGAGAAAAAATGATATCAAAAACTTGCAAATGAAATATAATCAGGGGAAAGGACTTGAAATAAAGGATATATACAAATTCATTAAAGTCGTTGAAAGAAGAAACAAGTGGAAAAAAATTATGAAAGATCTAAAGATGATGGGAAATAGTTTTCTGGGGGAGTGATGGATCTGAAGATCAGGATATGGTATGTGAAAAAGAGTAACAGAGAAGAACAGAATGGAAATGGTTACAGAAGTGACAGGGAAGAACATAAACAAGACTGGGTGACAACACTTTAAGATTATGTACAGAAGTGTTTTCATTCATTCATTCATCACCCAATCTTTCATTGCCCCATGAGAAGCGTAAGAGCCCAGGGCTAGGCAAGTTGGTCCTGACATTTAAGATGAGAGTGACCAGCCTCACTCATTCCTGAATGGACTAATATCCCAGAAAGAGGAATTGAGTGATCATATGAAAGAAAAAAGACCTATAATTGTTTACCAGAGACCAAATTACCCAGTGACATTGTTATGAAAGTATTTAGTTGAATGGAATGTAATATGTGGGGAAAAGATAGAGAGGAAAAATTTGGAGGAGGTGTACTGATCATGACTGATAAATAATTATGAGTGAGAATGCATCTTCCAAATACCGTATCAGAAATATCGGGAATGGAGGCAGAATAGGTATGGTGAAAATAATTGATAGAGCTGTAGAGTATATGCCACCACAGACAAGGGCATGGATGAAAGAGGACTATAAACAGTTGATGAAAGAATCTCTGGATGTGTTGAAGAATGTGTTGCAGTTGAGAGAAAAAACATGTGACTTCAACTGTAAGGAAGATGACTGGGAGGGAATGGATGTAGGTAGCAACAGGGAATCATGGGGAAATAAACTGACATATTTGGTAATAAAAAAAATGTTCCATCTATCCATCTATACCCAGATGCCATAATCCTGTTAGGGATGGCTGTTTTCCTCTGAGCTAGTTTTGCAGGGAGGGGCACTAACCCTCCACCCACCCACTTGCTGACATATAAGGAACACTTATGGGTTAGTTATATGGTTGCAACCCAGTGTTGTAAATGGTTTCCTGGCTTACTGGAGACCATTAGGCTTGTCACTCAATATAAAGCCACTTGAAAAGGAAAGAAGTGTACCGATAATAAAAACTGACAAAAAACATGTGAGAAACAGAAAGAAAGAAAGGAAGGTAGACACTGAAAAAGAATGAAAAAAGTGAAGGAAGAAGTAGGCAACACTACATCAAGTGAGTGGAAGGATGATGGTCACCAGAGAAAATATGAGTCAGAGGAGATGACAAATCTTCACGGATGGATTCGGCCTTCACAAAACAACCTAAAAATGTGCAGAATACAGTATAAGATTCTAGTGCCCCCTAAGCATGAATGATCATTTGGTTATTGAGATGTAGCTGCTCAGAGGAATGGGGGAAAGAGCAGAAAGAAATAGACCGAGTAGATATAATTATGGAAGGACAGATTTTGTTTCCTGTAGAAGATATCTCCAAATTACTAACTCGAGCAAAATGAATACAATAAAAAGTGTATTGGAGAATTATGAATTATTGAAGAAAGCAAATAAGGAAGGGGTGAGGAAATATGTCCCAGAGTTCTAGGTGAGGAAATATGTCCCAAAGTTCTCTGCAGGGATGGAGAAACAGAAAGAGTGGCTCAATAACAGATGTAGGTAGGCATGTGAGGCAAGGAATAGGAGCAAATATGCCCAGAGTTCTGGGTGAGGAAATATGTCCCAATGTTCTCTGCAGGGACGGAGAAACAGAAAGAGTGGCTCAATTATAGATGTAGGTAGGCATGTGAGGCAAGGAATAGAGCTTGGAACAAGGTGTAAAGAAGGTACAGTGAAAAGGCCTGAAATGAATATAAGGAGGTAAGAAATGAATAAATAAAGATAAAAAGAAAGGAAATATAAAAAGGATATTGTATGCCAACATCATAAAGAACCAAAATTGTTTTATAGGTTTGTTAATGGTAAAATGAAGGTAAAGGATAATATATCAAGACTAAGAGATGGAGATGTCCGACGCAATAGAGCCTAAGGCATGTCCGAAAAGTGGTCTTGTCCGGATAGTGGCCCTGAAGCTCCAGCACCGGTCATTCCTGACCCTAACCTAACCTAACCTAAATCAGAAAACCACCTACCTACCTCCCTACAAGACATGCATAGCACTTATTAAAGACCCCATTCACATAAATAATGAACACAAAGCATGAATTAATTGAATTTTAACCAAAAAATGATGATTTTGAGGTGAGTAGGGCAGGGGTGTTCACCACTTGGTAGCATAGTGTAAGTAAGTATCGGACATGGCAGTCACTAGGAAAAGCATCCATACTCACATCTTATGCATGGGATACAGTCCCGAGGGACCCAGGTTCGAATCCTCGCTGGTTCAGGGAACAGTTTAAGAATTTGAATTTCATTAAATCAGGCTTTACTGATCTACCAGGAGACCCGCCGACATGTCGTAAAAATGACCCCGCTAATACCAATACACCAGTCCTGTATGAGACAGCCCTAGCATGTATTCAATATGGACGGTGGGTGTTAAGCGCTGAAGTGGTGACATGTAGATTGTAGGAGGACGACTGGGCCTTGATAGCAGGCTGTGAAGCCTATGCCCAGAGTCGGACACATAAAAAAAAAAAAAAAAATAAATAAAAAAAAAATGATGGTTTAGAGGTGAGTATGGCAAAGATGTTCATCAGTTGACTACATAGTGAAGGCAGGTAAGAGACATGATTATCACTGAGAAAATCACCTTTTTCACAGCCTATGCACTCAAATATGGGAGACAAAACATGAAGTACCATAAAACACCATAACTTCGGACAGCGCCCAAACTTCGGACATTGTGTGAAAAAATGTAGTAATTCAAGTTTATTGGAAGAGAGTGCGATATCTGCAAATAATAATGATATAGGTAGGTAGGGTAATCTTCAAAGATTATTATGTATAAGTCCTATTAAACTAGCTTGAATATGTGTGGGTGAAAAAAATTTATGAATCAAATGGAAAAGAAGTCGACATTTTTTAACCCTGCAAATCTTTGTTCACACAGAACAAACAGTTTCAATTGTAAGAACATGATTAGTACGATTATATGTGGAAAAGTGTTGTAAGTACTGGGCAGTAAATTATTTTAAAATATATACATGCATAATCTTGCTATGACTGTTTTAATTAATATCTCTGTATTATTCAGAAATAATTCCTAACTTCAGAGACAAATTAATTAAGCCGAATAAATTCCAGACAGTCATCTCTACCCAGACTATTGCGGATAAAGTTGTTCCCTCAAATTGGGTAGTTGTGAGGGTTCCCTTTGATAGGAAAGACAGATACAGGCATTATGTTGCTACCGTTGTCAGGGTAAAACCAGAAATACATGTCAGGTTTCTCAAACACATTCAGGGTACGCCTCACATATCTGTATACCCAATGGTTGATGACAGCAGTGACATAGACAAAGAGGACATAGTGAAGGTGTTACCAGAACCAACACTTGA
Source organism: Birgus latro (assembly GCA_018397915.1). NCBI lineage: Eukaryota > Metazoa > Arthropoda > Malacostraca > Decapoda > Coenobitidae > Birgus > Birgus latro. Next base: position 4,176 of record JAGKTI010034515.1, on the reverse strand, counting down.
TCGCAAGAAAGGGATGATTTTTGATGTAGATGTGAACTTTTGGCCTAAGTAATGATAATAATATTTGATATTGATCGGTAAGAAGACAGTCAGTACCACCAGTACCAAAGTTACTGCCAGTATGGTGCTACAGTATGGTGCCTTAACAAGTAATGAGTTTTATTTTGAAGGAAAAAATGATACTATTTATTTTGTTACTGTAATTTATACTGGCCTTCATAACATGTGCCTGTGTGTGCGTGTGTGTGTCTGTTGATTTATGTGCATGTTTGTGGATGTGTGGGTGTCATTAGAATCTGTCTGAAGTGTTTAACATTAGATTATGTTGAGTATGCATTTGTTGAGTCAGTGAGGTTGCTACTTGATAATTAAGTGAAGTTTTGTTTAGGAAAAAGAGATCAGTTTCCCTTAGTTTGGAATATATGCAATGCATTTTTTTATAATTTTTTCGTCTGAAAACGTTTCCGAAGAGTTCTTAGTTATATTTGTGGCCAGAATACCTCACTACAATGTGATACGATGCATCTTAATGCGATCTCAAATTCTATCTATCTATCTATTGCCAGACGCCTTAATCCCGCACGGGGTGGCCACAAACAAATTGCCTCCATGTCACTCTGTCCCCTGCCATTTCACTACCACGCTCCCAACTCACACCCCCCTCTCTCATATACCTCTCCACTCCATCCCTCCATCTCATCCTCGGCCTCCCCCTCCCTCTTGCCCCCTCCACCTCACTCACATACACTCTCCTCGTCAGTCTCTCACTCTCCATCCTCTCCACATGCCCAAACCACCTTAACGTGTTTCTCCTAACGCTTCCCATCATGTCCTCAACCACACCGTAACGCTCCTTCACTTCCTCATTTGTTAGTCTGTCTCTCCATGTGACTCCACATGCTCCTCTCAAATAACTCATTTCCACTGCACTCACTCTTGACTTCTGTCCTTCCAACAGGGTCCAAGCTTCACTTCCATATGTCAGAGTTGGTATCACAATACTGTCATGTAACAACTTTTTCACTTCCATGCTCACCTCCCTGTTTCTTATCACTTCTTTCAACGAACCAGCAACCTTCCTTCCCTGCTGCACCCTTACCAGCAACCTTCCTTCCCTGCTGCACCCTTCGAGCACTTCACCCTCCAGACTTCCATCCTTACTCATCACACTGCCCAAGTACTTAAATTCACTCACATTCTCCATATCCTTCCCATCCAATCTCATTGTACATTCACTGGCTTCACTTCTCTCGAAGACCATCACCTTACTCTTCCCTACATTCACCTTTAGATTCCGTTTCTTACACACACTCCCAAACTCATCTACCAAGCCTTGCAGCTCCCCTTCGTCTTTGCTCAACAACACAGTATCATCTGCAAACAACAGTACAGGGAGTTTCGAAGCACTGCCCTACTGCCCGACCTTGTATCTCTTTTATAACCCCATCAATATACAGATTGAACAATCATGGAGACATAACACATCCTTGTTTCAATCCAACCTTCAAATAGAAAGATTCACGCAGTTTGCCATCCACACGCACTGCAGCCTTAGCACCCTCATACATACTCTTCACTGCCTTCAACAGCTTCCCATCCACTACCTATATTCTTAATACCTTCCACAAACCTTGTCTATCCACCCTGTCATATGCTTTCTCCAGATCCATGAAGGCTGCATACAACTTCTTGCCCTTCTCTAGAAACTTTTCCACTAAGGATCTAAGAATGAATATCTGGTCTACACAACCTCTTCCATTCCTAAAACCTCCTTTTTCTTCTCCAACTAATTCCTCAGTAATTTCCCTAACTCTGTCAATAAGTATCCTACCATATACTTTTCCTATTACACTGAGAAGGCAAATGCCCCTATGATTACCACACACTGCTTTTTCCCCTTTTCCTTTGTACAGAGGAATAATTATACCTGACTTCCAATCCTCCGGGACTCTACCCTCCTCCCAAGCCAATCTGCACACCTTCCACATCCATTCTATTACTATCTCTCCCCCATGCTTCAGCATTTCACCACACACTCCATCAATTCCTGGGGCTTTCCCCATTTTAACTTTCTTCATTGCTTCCACCACTTCCATCCTGGTGATTTCTTCCTCTCTTCTCACAACCCTCCTTCTCCCTGCCATTCCCCAGCCACTTATACTTGCATTACTTTCATTCTCTATGTTCAACAGTTCATTAAAGTGTTCTCTCCATCTGTTTACTTTTTCTCCCTTCTCCACTAGTAATCTACCATTTTTATCTTTCACACCCCCACTGACTTCGTTGGCACCCTGTCTAGCTCTCTTTACCTCCTTCCAGAACATTTTCTTACATTCCCTCCACTTTGCACTCAAATTCCTTCCAAANTCCTCAACCACACCACAACGCTCCTTCACTTCCTCATTTGTTAGTCTGTCTCTCCATGTGACTCCACATGCTCCTCTCAAATAACTCATTTCCACTGCTCTCACTCTTGACTTCTGTCCTTCCAACAGGGTCCAAGCTTCACTTCCATATGTCAGAGTTGGTATCACAATACTGTCATGTAACAACTTTTTCACTTCCATGCTCACCTCCCTGTTTCTTATCACTGCTTTCAACGAACCAGCAACCTTCCTTCCCTGCTGCACCCTTTCGAGCACTTCACCCTCCAGACTTCCATCCTTACTCATCACACTGCCCAAGTACTTAAATTCACTCACATTCTCCATATCCTTCCCATCCAATCTCATTGTACATTCACTGGCTTCACTTCTCTCGAAGACCATCACCTTACTCTTCCCTACATTCACCTTTAGATTCCGTTTCTTACACACACTCCCAAACTCATCTACCAAGCCTTGCAGCTCCCCTTCGTCTTTGCTCAACAACACAGTATCATCTGCAAACAACAGTACAGGGAGTTTCGAAGCACTGCCCTACTGCCCGACCTTGTATCTCTTTTATAACCCCATCAATATACAGATTGAACAATCATGGAGACATAACACATCCTTGTTTCAATCCAACCTTCAAATAGAAAGATTCACGCAGTTTGCCATCCACACGCACTGCAGCCTTAGCACCCTCATACATACTCTTCACTGCCTTCAACAGCTTCCCATCCACTACCTATATTCTTAATACCTTCCACAAACCTTGTCTATCCACCCTGTCATATGCTTTCTCCAGATCCATGAAGGCTGCATACAACTTCTTGCCCTTCTCTAGAAACTTTTCCACTAAGGATCTAAGAATGAATATCTGGTCTACACAACCTCTTCCATTCCTAAAACCTCCTTTTTCTTCTCCAACTAATTCCTCAGTAATTTCCCTAACTCTGTCAATAAGTATCCTACCATATACTTTTCCTATTACACTGAGAAGGCAAATGCCCCTATGATTACCACACACTGCTTTTTCCCCTTTTCCTTTGTACAGAGGAATAATTATACCTGACTTCCAATCCTCCGGGACTCTACCCTCCTCCCAAGCCAATCTGCACACCTTCCACATCCATTCTATTACTATCTCTCCCCCATGCTTCAGCATTTCACCACACACTCCATCAATTCCTGGGGCTTTCCCCATTTTAACTTTCTTCATTGCTTCCACCACTTCCATCCTGGTGATTTCCCCCTCTCCTCTCACAACCCTCCTTCTCCCCACCATTCCCTAGCTGCTTATACTTGCATTACTTTCATTCTCTATGTTCAACAGTTCATTAAAGTGTTCTCTCCATCTGTTTACTTTTTCTCCTTTCTCCACTAGTAATCTCCCATTTTTATCTTTCACACCCCCACTGACTTTGTTGGCACCCTGTCTAGCTCTCTTTACCTCCTTCCAGAACATTTTCTTACATTCCCTCCACTTTGCACTAAATTCCTTCCAAATTCCTCATCCACTCTCTTCTTACTCTCTCTTACTAATCTTTTCACCTCTCTCCTCCTCACTACATATAACTCTCTCGTCCGTCTCTCAGCTTCTTCGTCGCCCGTTCCTCATCCACTCATTATATGCTTTCTTCTTTTGTGCCACACCCTCTCTCACCTCTTCAGTCCACCATGCTGTTCCCTGAACCCCCTTTCGTCTTCTCTTCACCCCACACACCATCTCACATGCTGCACAGATTTCTTTTGTGAATACCTTACACACACCTTCCACGTCCCCCATCTGCTCCAATCTATATTTACCCAA
>JAGKTI010034513.1:0-11441 GCA_018397915.1 Birgus latro | reverse complement strand
TGTGTGATTGTTTGTGATTGTTTATCAGTACATATCCAGTGAATAGCTCATAAAGTGCTACCCTGTGTTTTCAGTGACCCTGCTGTATGGTATATCGACTCACAGAACAGAAATCTTTATCACGTCATACCCGATAGCAGAAGGCCTCTGAAAAATCAATAGGTCTGTTGCTGCTTCCTTTCCTTTGAACTCGTTTGATACTAATCCTGGTTGTCTGCAGTAAGTGAATGGGGAGGAGGAGGTACCCAAGACTTGTACACAAACTCTCCCATCTGCTCCTCTTCCTCCTACTCCCATTCCTGTTATTCCTTTCCTCTCCTCCTCCTTCTCCGCTCTTCCTTCTGCTCCTCCTCCTACTCATATTCAATTAATTCTCTCCCTCTCCCCCTTCTCCTCCCCTAACCTTCTTCCTTCCCTCTTCTTTCTTTCCTGGGGGCACGGTGGCTCAGAGGTAGAGCATCAAGCTCGGGTCCGGGGGGGTCGCGAGTTCGAGCCGCGCCCAGGACCGCCGTGCCTGGAGGGGTAGCTCTCTCCTGTTACCTAGCGGGGCTATATGATCTTATTGTAAGGTCTAGCTCGGGGATTCTTTAATCCTTTTTTTTTCTTTCTTTCCTACTCCTACTCCTTTTTCACCTCCTCCGTTCCTGCTTCATCTCCTCCTTCTCCTATTCCTTCTAATCCTCTTCCTCGCCTCCTCTATTCCTTTCTCACACACTTCTATTCCTTTTAAATCTCCTCATCTTCCATTTTGCTCCTCCTCCTTCTCCTCTTCCTTTCTTCCTCTCATACTCTTTCTCTTGTTCCTGTTAATTCTCCTCCTCTCATCCTCCTCATCTTTTCCTCTTCCTCCCACTCCTATTCCTGCTTTTACTCCAACGCCATATTTGTTTGCTCCTCCTCCCTTTCACCTCCTTTCTCCTCTATCCATCCTCCTTGCTTGATGCTGCTAATCCCCTTATTCTCTGCTCTCCTATTCCACCTCCATTTCTTCCTCCTCCTCCGCTTTCTCTTCCTCCTCCATCTCTTCCTCCGTCTCCTTCTCTACCTTTTCTTCCTATTCCTTATCCTTATCTGCATCTATCATTTCCTTTTCTCCTTTCTCCTCCTCACCTTTTTCCGCCTCCTCTTCCTCTTCCTCCTCTTCTTCCTCTTCCTCCTCCCGTCCTAATCCCGTGTGCCTGCAGGGAGAGGGGAAGGAGAGGGCGCCCGAGACTTACACACAAACTTTGCAAATTATAGGCTTGGGATTTCCATGTTGTTTACCGTCCCAGAGTTGCAGACCTCGCGACACCTTCACACTTCCTCTCTCTCTCTCTTATTACCCAAATTTCTTTTTCTCTCACTTTCTCATTCTCAAGTTCTCTCTCACTTTCTGGGCCTCGTCTTCCCTTTCATGTCCCCCGTTCGCTTTGACTAACTCGAGTCGCCTGTCAGACACTTCTCTCTCTCTTCCCGAATTACAAATCATCGTCATTGTTGCATTACGAATACGTGCACCTGTGCCCGTGTGTGTGTGAGTATGTGTGTGTGTGTGTCCTTAATGAATATGTGCAATTAATTTTCTCGTTAGCTGGACCGAAAACAAATATAGAATCCAGGTCATTCACTTATTTCCTGTACATTTCTCTGGTTCTGAACTAATGAGGCGAGACTTCCATCCCCCTTGACTATTTCCCAGTAGTTCAGCACAGATTTGGTTGGTGATTAATGTTGCCAGATTGTGAGAAGGAACTAGACACCTGGTGATCTTGTGGTGGAAGTCTTGGGTGTATTGTACCTACGCACTAAGATACCAGTTCCGGAGATGGCCTGGGGTTCTCTTATGCAAATGCTACTAGAGGCGCATGTTGGTCTCCTACCCTTAAATGATGTTTTTTTTTTTTTTTTTTAAGTGTCCGACTCTGGGCATAGGCTTCACAGCCTGCTATCAAGGCCCAGTCGTCCTCCTACAATCTACATGTCACCACTTCGGCGCTTAACACCCACCGTCCATATTGAATACATGCTAGGGCTGTCTCATACAGGACTGGTGTATTGGTATTAGCGGGGTCATTTTTACGACATGTCGGCGGGTCTTCTGGTAGATCAGTAAAGCCTGATTTTAATGAAATTCAAATCCTTAAACTGTTCCCTGCAACAGCGAGGATTCGAACCTGGGTCCCACGGGACCGCAAGCCAACTCTCTACCGATCGAGCTACCGCTGTGGTAGCCTAGCCTTGTGCCTCTACGCTTCTAAGAGGGCAAAATTACATATGCGGTTACCTTTTCTTCTTTTTTACTCCAAAGGTACTGTTCACCTCGAAAGTACAGTCACGCTCAACATTTTCCTTACACCCTCGGAAAGCTACCTTAAACCTACCGAGGTCCTGCCAAGCTGACCAGTAATATCCAACCGGGTTAAAAGGCTCGGGATTTATCGTAACTCAGATTTGTTTTTCCAGGTCGAGCTACATACACAGGGAGTTTCTACGCTCTCTGGTAAAGGCCATTCAGTCTATTTAAGATTTTCTTTTTGGAGGAGGAACGGGAGATACAGGACGACCCGACACTCTGCTTTCCTTGTCCTTCCTCCCAAATAACAGATCATGGTTACGACAGGGATTAGATGGTAGTTTAGGTTGGCCAGACGTGTAAACGTATTATTGACCGTAACGGTACCCATGGCAAGATTAACCACTTCACCTTGAAGACTTGTTTCTTTTTGAGTTTCTTGCTATCACACGATTCTATTCAGCTTTGGAGAGACATTTTGAAGTAGAGGACTCAAAATTATTTTTCATTAACCCCTCCATTAACAGATGTCTTGTCTCAGCTGCGTGTACTATAATATCGTCCGTGTGTAGCTAAGACGGAATAAAATCGTAGTGAAGTAGTTAGCATTCGTTCAGAGAGAGAGAGAGAGAGAGATTACCAGACACACCGAACAACACAACCTCTTTCCCCTTCTCTTTGATGACGAAATTTTCAGTCTAATCAATCCACCACTAGACGATTTTATTCATTCATCATTTCACCTCCAGTAATGAGGGGGTTGCGAAGGCCGTACCAAAACTCTCCTGTTCAAAAGAAATCCATCCTAGGCTGAATAAAATCGTCTGAATGCAGCAAAATAAAATGAAAAATTCATAACCTGGTGGAGATGATGAAGTACTTAGGTTTGTATGAGCTGAATAAAATTGTCTGGAATTACTTGGGAACAGGATATTTAATTGTAACTACACACTTTTTACTCAAACTTGACCTAAAATTGGCTTTTCTTCATCTTGAATGCTGAGCTGTGAGATGGGATGAATGCTTGAAAATGATGCTAGTCACGAAGAAATGCTCTGTAAAAGATATAGAGCCGAAGTAGCGATTTTTCTCTCTGCCATTGTAACTACACTCTTTTTGCTCTACTCTGGCCTAAAATTGGCATCTCTCCGTCCTGAATGCTGAGCTGTGAAATGGGATGAAAGCTTGAATATGATGCTAGTTAGGAGGAAGTGCTCTAAAGGACCGAGCCGTAGTATCGTCTCGTTCTACCACTGAGGTACGTGAGGTAAGCCGCAAGAGGACGAAAATCTGGGCCAAGTTAAGGTAAAAAGAGTATAGTCAGAGTGTTTACCTTCACAGCACGAGATGAAGTTTGCCTGGGGAGAGGAAAATCATTGGGCGTTAGAGAGAGAAATAAATTAGTTGTTCCCCGAAGTTTAAAGCCTTCAGACTGATAACGTTATTTTTAAAGTTTATTCCTCCTTTCTTCAGTAAATTTGTTTAGCTTAGGAGAGACTTTTCGAGCTAAAGACCTTAGATACAATGTTTACTAATCTTTTCATAAAAGAGCTTCTTGGTAAAGCTGAAAAAAATCGTCTATTGGTTGCTTGACTAAGATGTAAAAAAATGTGAGTAAGGATTGAGGGGATAGTTTCTGCTCATCTCATAGAATTCGGTTTCTCTGATCTAAATAAATCGTCCAACATGGATCGGAAAAATGTAAAGTTCATATACGGCGGCTAAAGGACTAATTAACGCTTTTTTCCATTACGTGTGCACATCACTCGCCAACAAACACTTCCGCGAATCGTAAGCGTGGTAAAGCTTGCGTTCGAACATGGTCTTTTTTTTTTTCCTTTTTTTCTTTTTTTTTTTTTGGGGGGGGGGGGGGGGGGGGGGGGGGAGGAGGGTTCTCTTTCGTCATACCATCACCCATCGCCACTGCCTCACGCCTTTAATTATAGGCAGATTAACTTGAATATTACCATGCATTTACCTGGACCTGATATCTTCAGAAATCTTTATTAGATCTTTGTTTACAAAGTCCTTAGAAATTATTTTGGAGCTCCGAAACTGAAAAAAAAAAAAAAATGGACGGGTAACCACTAAGAGACAAAAGTAAAACACTAGAAATCAAAACAGCCATCCAAGTACAGACACGTATTCCACTGGGCATCCAACGCATTTATGGTACAGAGCAAAGTTGATTCGAACAGGCCCTCTAGCCTATTTTATTCTGCAACTCGTTCGCTTCATATGAGTTACGAATTCAAGCAAATATCATGTACGAGTATTTACATATAAGAGGCAAACTATTGGATTCATCAGTGTACCTTCCAACACGTTTCCTCTTGCTGTTTTATTCATGCTAATTTCAGACGATCACTAGTTCAGCCTGGGGAAGACACCTTGTAATGAGGATGTTGATGAAGGCTGTGTTACCTGTACAGTTCGAGGCATGTATCCTAAGCTGAAAGTCCTCTGCCAGTGTTAACCCCTTTTGAGGAAATAGATGCAACCGAAGTGAAGGCCTTACTGTAAGCTGTTCTCTGGCTGAAATATTGGCGTGATTTATTTATCTACATCTTTCTCTTTCTCTGTTTTTCTATTATATCTACCACTCTATCTATCTACAGTATCTATCTATCCATCACTTATCTTTTTATTTGCCGTATGTCTATCTACCCTTCACTCTGTCTTCTCTCTACCAACCTACCTATCTGTCTATCTATTTATCTATCTATCTACTTTATTTCCTCACGCAGCATCCTGTACAACGCGGCTAAGACCAAAGGCTCTCAAGATATTTCCGTCTTATTGAGTGCCCCTAAAAAATGTACTCTGGAATTTTTTGCCATAATTCTTCTAATCTGAGAGAGAGTGAGAGAGAGAGAGAGAGAGAGAGAGAGAGAGAGAGAGAGAGAGAGAGAGACTGGAAATTTGTCAGTATTTAACTAATCAGATAGATAGATGGATAGACAGAGATACAGGTACAGATAGAGACAGATAGCGTGTGTGTGTGTACGTTTTTAATCAAGAACGGACTAGGTAACTGAATTTAAAGCAGGAACAAAATATCATAATTAAAAAGAGCATCAGAGGGCTGGCCACACAAATTTTGATGTGTTTTCTAGACTAAACAAAAGCCGCTTGATCCACTGAATTAGGTCCAAGCAAAAACAAATGCTGTGGTGATGTGGTGGTGGTGGTGAGGGGATGATCACAGGATGGGGGGTAGAGCAGGTGATGATAGTAATGACGATGGTGGTGATGACAGTGATGGTTTGATGGTAGTTATGGTGATGATAATAATGTGGTAATGATAACGATAATAATTAAGACGATGGTGTTGACAGGTACGTTTTAACAAGTAGCCTAGGGTATGGCAGTGCTCATCAATAGTTTGTATCTTATTCTTGCTCCTATCAGACTAATCAATTCATCTTAGGAGAGCTCCCTAGCAGCGAAGAGGTTGAAGAAAATGAACAGGTCTTGAATGTGGCCTTTTTTTTTTTTTTTTTAAATCTTGAAGGAATAACGTTGGGGGCTCTTGATCTTTGGTCCCTGTTTCTGTGCCTAAAATAATAATGACTAATGTAGCAAAATCATATTCCACTGCTTTGTGCTGATTAGTTTAGTTCGCTTTCTCTTTGTTTTGACAATTTCTAAACAGTGATTTTGTTCAGTTGACCGCCTCTGTACAGCTGCGATCAATAAATCCTTTACACCTCAACAAAAACTTAGTAGGGTATTGCTAAATAAATAACGCTCTACGCTGGAATCTGCTGTTACGAAATTGTCATATTTTTACAGGCTCTTGATAAATAAACTAAGTAAATACGTTCCCATCACAAGTCTAGATACTCCGTCAAGCGCTAATCCTTTAGCTCGAACTTTGACTACTTAGTGAATGTGGTGGAATTCCCCGCCTGGAAGTGTCGTACATGACCAGCTACAGAGCCTTGGCCTCACGTCACTCCCGTGATAGCACCTTCCAGGACGATGGTAACCACCTACCTTTTACCTTTTTGGCGGGCTAACGGGTGCTTCACCTCCACCAACGGTGGCTTGGGACAATGCAGAGCAGGTGCGTCCATCTTCTCTGAGCCAGGCACATACTCCAGACGCATACCCCTGGGCCGATACTGTTCCGTCAGGGAATCATTTTTCATCCTAGTTTTACCTGATGATTATTTGAAAGTAACGAAATCTGACCAAAGACTTGAGATATTAACGAGTGTCTTGGGTGCTGCGACTTTTCTGCCATGCGTCCACCAGATCTCACAGTCTAAAGATACTTAATTCCCTACTGTACACTCATAAGCCATAATTTCTGTTCTTAATATTACCCCTGGTTGTAAAGAAGTCAGTAAGGGTTTCACACCTAGCAAGACTTGTTTCTCAGTTAAGATTGTTGTTGGAAGATTTGCAAGACTACAAGAGGAACAGTTTGCGACGACACTGTTACTCATGCAGTCCAGAAAAGCGTCGAACTAAACATTTAATCTTCGTTCATTGTGAAACCTTGGCTACGATTTTTTTTTTTTCCCCCGGGGTAGAAGCTGAGCAGAACAATACAGCCATCAACAAAAGTTCTCTGCCTGCCGTGGCGATGGAAGGTGTTACACTAAAGCACTACGGTATTATGTGATGAAAATACGAAGCACACAGTAAAAAGGTATGATGAGGAGAGAGGATACTCATTGTCGCTTAGGGATGACTGAGGAACAATGAATACAAGACACAATGGTGGCAGAGGATTGCAGGCGACCTTTTGTCCGTGACTGTACCAACCTCGCAGCAACTTCCTTCTCTCTCTCTCTCCCTCATGCTAGTTCAACCCCAAAAAAACAAAACAAAAAGAAATCTCTGCTCAAAAAGAAATCTCTGCTCACACCACTGCCACTCTCCTCTTAGTAAATGTTGGTGTGTCATTCTGCAGTGTTGTTTTATAATCACGTATCTCACAGTGCTGAGAGCCGGATGTAATCAGTGTGTTGACAGAGCTGTGTTTTAATGTCGCAGGGGCCATTTTGATTATAACTCACAGCTCCCCCTCACCCATTCACTTCAGTTACTTCCTTTTTTTTACATTACACTTGCTTCTAACAGACGAGTTTATTCAGCTTAGGACAGATCTCTGGCTGTGAAGGGGTTAATGAAGGCTATGCTTAATCCCCAAAATCTGTAGTCCATCCATAACTGAATGAAATCGTCTAATGGCGAACGAGTAGAAGGTGTCGTTACTGTGTTCATTTTTTGTGCAAGGCCTCGGTTAAGTTCATTATTACGATTATTTTTATGTTTCTGTTCTGGCTATGAAAGCCCTATTATAATAAATTAATCTGATGACGTATTTTTTATTTAATCTCGCTGCCTGCAGAAGATTTCGTTTTGCTGCGGAGGTAGTAACTGAACTGGAATGGTTTGATACAACCTTCAGACAATCCTTGCATCTTTAGGTGGCTCCCTTAAGCTGCGTGAAATCGTTTGGAGGTAATTACAAAATTACAAAATAAAAATTAAGTTATCGGAATGAAGGAGTTTAGAAACGCCATTACAGTCAAGCGGTTACCATCTTTAATCCGGAGACGTCGTGTTTATTGTATTTTTCTACCACGATATGATTTTCCTCAGCTTGGGGGAGCCCGGAGTATTCTAGGGATTAATGATGGTTGTATCTAACCTTCGAAAAGCCTATTCAAAGCTCAATATAATCGTTAGGAGATAGTAAGAACAGAACAATAAATACGGCACAGAATTGAGGGGGTTGTGGTTTCTGTGGTCCTAGCCTCATCTGAAACGTGAGCCTGATGAACTGCAGGCTTAAGTTCTCCCTCCTTTTTAGTCCTCTGTCCCCCCTCCTTGCTGGCGATAGGGAATTAGTGGAAGACGTGTGTAAAACCAGGCAGTGAAGTCACCTGGTTATATTGGTCCCACCACATGAAGGCGTTCCATAGCTTTCCGTGAGTTACTTTCTACTGAAATAATAAAAGTTTTGTCTGCTGCACTCAAACGTGTCACTGAAAAAAAAAACGAGTGAGAGAGAATGTCAATAAATAACAGTGATATTTAATAACTTGTATCTCTTATCAAAAATGATGTTCTCGAGTCATCTACAAAGTTTAGTGATTCGTCATCAGAGGTGGAAAGAATAGGTAGAAGAGAATGACAGGGAACATCTTAGCCACTTCAGTACGATGACGTGGTTCTTTCTACTTTCAATCTTATATTCAGCTTAGGAGAATCTCTGAATTCGAAGGGTTATAGTACATTGCTTTCACTAGCCTTCACTGCTAGGGTGTTTTCCTAAGCTGAAAGAAATCACATGGAGGTACCAATAATAAACTGGAACAAGAAGGAGCACTCACAGAATGCACTAACCGTGATCATTAACTGCACTCAGGGTCAATTACTTGACTTTGTTCTGTGATATTGAATTTCGACTGAATGCTTTCAAAATCGAATTGTTTCATCCTTGCATAACCCTTACTCTTTCACCAAGTTTGGTTCAAATCAGATAATGAAATGTTTGGGTTGACTTGACCCAGCGACTTAAGCATTTGGTCATTCCCTGTGACCTTGACCTTTGATTGTTCTGAAGATCGAATCTCTTTATCCTTGCTTTAACCTGAACCCTTCTAAGAAGTGTACACTACAATTATGCACTTTAAATGGTCGCTAAGAATGGCCTAGATTAGAAACACACGCACCGTGAGCAGAACACGCTGCCCATCAAGCCACCGCGTCTCCACCCGCGTAATCACCACAGCTATCAGAATCTTCCTTCATTTGTTGAGAATCCCAGACATGTAAAGGAACTATTAACCATCACTGCATCTTTCTTTCCCTTCCCTCCTCCTTCTACTCCTCCTCCTCCTCCTCCTCTCTGTCTTCTCTTCTCTTTATCTCTCTCTTCTCTACCTTATTTCCTCTCTCGACCGTCCGGCCGTTTCTCCCTTCCCTCTTCTCTCTACCTTGTCTCATCCTCTCTTCGTCTTCTCTCCTTTTCTCCCGTCCCAGCTTTTCTTCCATTCCCTCCTCTCCCTTCCTCTCTCCGTTTCTTCTCTCACAGTTTTCTCCTTCTTTCTCTACTTCGCTATCTTCTTTCCTTCTCTCTCTACCTTTTTTTCTCCCTTCCCTACTTCTCAACATTTCCTTCCTCTTTCTAACCTCTCTCCTTCTCTAACTTCTCTCCTCCCCCTTTCCAAAGTCATTCCCTCCCCTCCTCCACTTGTTACCTTTTCTTCTCTCCCTTCCCTATTTCTCTGCCCTTCCTCATCCTCTCTTTATATTTCCTGTTTCTCTCCCTTTACTACTTCCTTACCGTACCCTCATCTCTCTTCTTTCCCTCCCTTCCCCATCCCTCTACCTTCCTTCCTTTTCCCCCCTTCCCTATTTCTCTCTCCTCCTTCTCTCCACCTTTCCTCCTCTCCGTACCATGCTTTTTTAGGGAAATGTTTGGCCTTTAAAATATAATTCCCGTAATTCCACTAACCGGAAAAGCACATCGTAGAGTAGAAAGTTTCCATTAAAAAATTGAATACCATCAAAACTGAGCGGGTAATCACGTAAATGGAACTATTACTGTATATGCGCCATTTTTTTTCCCTCTGGCTGTTTTCCCCGTATATTTTTTTTCAACTTTTTTTTCTGCTTCATTATTAAAAGATTCGTGAATATTAACTATTATTTAATCCAGTGTGTCATACTTCCTCAGCCGATGAACAGAATACAATTGACCCCAGATTTTCAGAGCTTAATGAATCGCAGCACTCCAGGATACAAGACTTACAAAACAGACTCTTCAGTTTTTATATTTACTGAACTCTTTTTCATTACACCATTATCTCGTTTCATCATACTGTTATTCATTTTTCATTTCCATCCACTTCACACACACACACACACACACACACACACACATCTTGAAAGGAATGCATTCGTCGAAATAATGAATCTCAGGATGATCAAGCAAAGTGTAAGAGCCTGTAAACGCTTCATTTGGGGTTCTCAAAGCTTCATGGATAATTACTCAAACCAATAAGAATCGCCATTTGAATTTCACGTGATTCTGTCGACACCCGTGAATCCCGTAGTGGTACTCAAATCACATAGTAGGATTCGAATCACTTACCAAGATTTAACACTTCATGAAGCAAAATTCGAACCCGTAAGAATACTGTGTTTCAATCTAAACCTTTTCATGGTGGTGCTGGGCTCTTCGAATCCCTTAGCAGTATTCGAATAACTTGACTCCTTCCGCTCGAGAACGTCTATTAATATTATACTTGTTCTGCTGTCTCCAGATAATTTAATTCAACTTATTGGAAACTTTTCAAAATAGAGTGGGCTACAGAAGATAATCTGTATCCTTCATTATCCCCTCCACTAGTAGGGCGGCTCTAATACACTGAATAAAACAGCCTGGAATCAAAAATAAAACTAAGATGGCGTCTTCTGGTTCGAGGGCTTATCAGGATCCGATGCTTCATGGAACAGTTGATCATATTTTGAGTCCCAGAGGAGGATTTGTAGCACCCTTTTTTAAGCGATTTATTATGCATATTACGTCTGAATAATCTTCTCCGCGCTGTTTACACCGCTTCCATATCAATATATATATTGCATCAGTGACAAACAGGAAGATAATGAGGCGGTAGGTGCAGAACAGATCGCTAAGGAAAGGGAGCTACGAAGCCTACAACAAAGTATCTGAACCCGTTAGTTCCTCCCAATAGGAACCTCCGATGGTCCTGTTTGATGCTTCGAACCATCATCTAGTACCATATGAACCTAGTGGCCAACCAAGAGAGAGAGAGAGAGAGAGCACATCACTTGAGATAATATATATATATATATTTTTAAGTACTTCTCACTTCAGTCGAGCAAAGAAGCTGAATATGAAAAAGTTAACACAAAAAAATCATATAGTAATTCTTTGTTATCTCTCAAGCTTTTGCCATTAAGCACAAAAATAATGACAGAATATTGTTTTTAAAATTTCCCTTGCTGCCTATACATTTGATTTGCCATGTTCTGTCAATTTCCAATACCTGAAATTGTATGGAAAGAGTCGTGATATTTTGAAACACAACCCTCCTCACCAAAACAACGACTCCTGGTAATAATTAAGCGTGGCTGAGTGATTGGTGTGTGTGTGTGTGTGTGTGTGTGTGTGTGTGTG
>JAGKTI010034512.1:323-11441 GCA_018397915.1 Birgus latro | reverse complement strand
GTAGAAGGTACACACGAGCCCCATAAGCACGATGGAACCATAAACAGGGAGACCTGTGACGGTGGAGAGGGCCAGGGAGGGCGCGTAGACACACACTCCCATATAGATGAACTTCGCTATGAGCTGACATGTGGTTCCTAGGAGACGCACTGCCCTCGACTTGAACCGCAACTCCAGGTACTGTGATATAGATAATGGCATGAGCTTTGTAAGTGGAGTGAGGTATTTTATTATTATTACTGCCAGTGGTAGTAGTAGTAGTAATGGTGGTAGTGGTAACTGTGGTGTAGTAGTAGTAGTAGCAGTAGCAGCAGAAGTAGCAGTAGAAGTTTATTATTATTATTTTTCATTATATATTTCTTACGTGTCCGACTCTGGGCAAGGCTTCAGTGCCTATTCCCAAGTTGCAGTAGTCCTCCTTGGGGCCCAGTAGTCCTCCTACATCTTCACATGTCACCACTTCGGCGCTAACACCCACCATCCATATTGAATACATGCTAGGGCTGTCTCATACAGAACTGGTGTACTGGTATTAGCGGGGGTACTCTTATGACATGTCGGCTGGTCATCTGGTAGAGCAGAAAAGTCTGCTTTTTTCTGAAATTCAAATCCTTAAACTGTTCCCTGCCCCAACCGGGATTCGAACCTGGGTCCACTGGGACTGCAGGCCGCCTCTCTACCGATTCAGCCACCGTCTTCTCAAACAGTTTATTCAGATTATGGAAGATGTATCAAACGGGAGGGGGGGTCATTTACACTACTTAACTTCGTTACTTGTACACCTTCTTAATTTAAATACAGCCATCTGCATTTAGGGAAATCTAAGAAGTACATCATACCAAGCAAATAACCACTACGAAGACACATATATCAGTTTTGTGTTCACTCTTGCAATGCTTCCAGCTTACATCCCATATTCAAGTAGCCTACCCCCAACACAATGCAGTGAGTTTAGTGGGCTATCGTGGCCATATTAACCCGCCCAGTCCCCCCGACGTACGATGCACGTCACCACTTTTTTTCACGCTCAGACCCACCAACGTGCATCATACGTCAGTCATTTGCAAGGCCTGTTGTTTGCACATTTTTCAAGATTCACAGGTGATTTTTGGTAGGCATAATTGGGAGACCTTCCTCTACCTTCTGTCAAGCGGGGATACTGCCTGGCCCCACCTTACTCCCCTTCCCCCCCTCCCCCCACACTCGGCAATTCACCTGTTAGCAGTAACCTGACCAATAAAGACATGTTGCTCCACGGTCTCTCCAATGACGAAATTTACAGTGAAAGTGATTCCTGAGGTGGGGGACAAAGAAATAATGAAGCTAGAGGAACAAACAAACAGAAGTGATGAGGTGGTAATGTCATAAAGGAAGGTGCCATATATTGGTGTCTTTGGTGAGTGAACAATGCTTATATCGCCTATATTATTGTGTGAAAACCAATATAGTCTTGTACTACACATAAATTCGTACCAAATAAATACTTAAATACATAATTTAAAGTAGCTTGAATTAGTTAACCCTCCCATAGTTCGTTTTCTTTGAAGCCAGGTACCCTGAGAGAGAATGGAAAGGTAAGACTGACTGTCACCTGTAGCAACATTAATAAGCTCAAGAGGGTGATTTCTCTATGAAATTTCGATGTTTCTCACCAAAAGCGGAGTTGTGAGCCAAAAAAAGACAAGTTGAAAATCGGTTGGGTTCTGAGGGTGTGTTGAGTAAAAAATCAGTTGGGGCTAGGCGAGTTAACCTGTCACACCCCGGCCAATTTCTCACCTCCAATACCCCCCAATCCTGAGCAATTATGGATTTTTTTTTTTTTGCTAAAACATCCGCTTTTGGTGAGAAACAATGGAAAATCACCAAGAAAGTGTTTTCCTGGGTCCATAAGTCCTCCGAACAGGAAAGCCTCCCTCGGGCAGGTACTGTATTCTGTCACTGACATGTTGGCTCTCAGGTTTTCTATGATAGGTATTTTTGGGAGAAACAACAACAGGTTTACATTTATTTATTTGGAACTAATAAACATTCACAACAACAATATAATGGTTTTCATTGAGAAATATAGGAAAAATAAGCATTGTTCCATTGCATGAGCATAGCGAGTTTGGTCACATTGGTCACACGTGAGTCGCTAAGGTTCTTGTTTCAACAAACATATCATTTTTTCTACTTGCATAATACTGTTTCAGTGACATTTGACCATTTTTCACTTTATGCAGATGTATTCATCTATTTACATTCATTACGATGACATTTAGCGTAATGGTAGCGCATATTTGCATACTCAGTGCACTCGCTATGACTCTTCTTTCAATTTACATAACATTTTTTCTACTTTCATAATAATGTTTCGATGACTTTATACCATTTTTCATTCTATGTAAATGTTTTCACCTATTTACGTTCCTTACTGAAATGCAGAGCATCAGTACGTGGCGAAATACCGAAGCTCCCCATCAACCTTACGTGGGCGAGACACCCACCCCAGGAGGAGATACCCAGGGAGCAGAAATGAGTTGCGTGGGCTCCATACAAGACAGGCGCACCTGTGTCTCTCCCGCACGTCCCTCTCGCACTCAGGTAACTTGCCGCATAGGTTACAGTCACGGCAAATTACACCTCCATTGGACCAGCCATCACCAGGTTCAGGGTGGGGCTAATTCTTTAGTCCCAGACAGCACCCCGGAGTCGGTCACCAGCCGTCCACTTGCTGTTTCGCTCCCTCAGCCATACCGGGTGACGGCCACCTTGCCGCATACGGGGAGGAGACGGCCACCTTGCCGCCCTCGCTCTATCTCCACAAAAGGAGGAAAGGTGACGGCCACCTTGCCGCTCCACCAAAAAGAAAGGGTAATGGCAACTGCCCTCCCCCTCTTTCCCCATAGGGACACCCTCCCCCTTGACCAGCAGTTGGAGGAGGCCTGGCAAGGACCCCTGGTGTCTGGAGTTCTAGCTCTCTCCCTCGACTCCTAGCAGCCCCAACCCCTGCCGGACTCTGCTGCACCGAGCTGCCACAGCCCACACCTGACAGAGGCTCAGAAGCGAGACCGCAGCCTAAGGACCAGCCGAGACGTCCCCAGGACCTCGGGGCATGACCTCCCTCGCCCCACGCGACAACCTCCTATCCGGCAGGGTAAGCGCAGGGAAGTGCGCCTACTCTCCCTGTTCGGGCCCAGTCCCTAGGCGAGCCCCCTGTACCCCTGCAGAAGGGCACCTCCCCCCTACCACGGCCCTCTGACCACTCCCGGACGAGACGTCAACAGGCCGGCCTCCTGACGAAGGCCCCTGGTAGCTCCAACAACCCCAGGGCCACTCGATGCAGGTTGCTGGCCCGGGCTCTCCGCTACCACCGGGCCTCACTCTACAGCAAGCTCCAGTCACAATCTCCTGTCGCCAAGTCCTCCGGCCCTGTCTATCCATGTGTGACACTATTTTCTTGTAAAGTGTGCCACGTATTTTGTAAAAGTGTTGTAATTTGCGGTAATATATGTGTAAAGTTGTTGCTCTGTGTTTTATGCCCTGTTCCCACTGAATGCCTTAAAAGAGCCCAACCCGATCTAGAAAGAGAACGTCACTCCAGGCTCCATGTCTAAGGGACGAGATGTCGCATCCTGACACACACAGCATAACACTTAAGATGATATTTAGCATAACGCCAGTGCATATTCACGTAGCAAACTTACTCGCTACCAATCGTGTTTCAACTTAGATTATATTTCTCCACTTACAATACACTTTTCCACTAAAATTACACCCATTTCCACCTTATTCAACTGTTCCCACATATTTACAGTTATTATTATCACATCGAGTGTCTGAATATTGCATCTTTACCTACTGAGCAAACTCGCTATGAATGTTTAGACCTGGATTCTATTTCTCCACTTACATAATACTTTTCCACTAACATTATACCCGTTTCCACTTTATACAACTATTTACATATTTACAGGCCTTATTATTACACTGAGCGTCAGAATGTCTCATATTTACATGAGACAGAGCGTCATATCCCAATCACACCATATAAAAAATGAATCAAGGTGTGATGTTCCCTAAAGCAAGGGTGAATACACAGACCCACGTCACACTCAGCACACTCATATCTGGTGTCTTTTCTCTGAGTGCTGGGTCTCACTTTTGAGTTCCCGAACACATGACACCTACGCTGGGGCCTAGGTCTGTTGGGCTGGGGAGGAATAGGTGTGGGTAAGTGGCGCGCTGTTATTCTCAGGAGAGTTTCTGCGGTAGGGGCGGAGCAGGGGCGGTGATGGGGCCTCTCAACTGCATAGTGGGTGATTATCTCCCAGGCAAGCTCCCTCACAAACCCTTCAAAGGTCTCCCGAACTCCCGTTGTCATAGCGTGCAGGTGGTGGCAGTTCAGGACCATGATGTCGAGCAGGTGAAAGAAGAGCTTCTTGTAACACTTCATCGTGGTCCTGGCACACTCCACACTGGAAATCATGGAGTCAGACTGGTCCACCTGCCTCATGTTGATGTTTTAGTTGAGGACACACTCCAGTTTCCAGATGCGGCGCCCCCTTCTCGCTGCGGTAATCCACAGAGTTGGTGCGGTGCATCAAGGGGCGGTGAACCATGGACAAGAGGCAAACTTCTCTGTTGTGATTCCACACTGTTGCAAGGATGTTGTTTGCCCTCAAGAAGACAACCTCATTCTTGTACAGCTTATGCCCCACCTTGACCATGTGACGATGGTTCACCTTGACGGTACAACAAACTCCCGTGTCATGCAGGTGTAGATAACGAGCGAGAAGGGGGCTAGTGTACCATTTATCCAGGTACAGGACATGTCCACGATGAAGGTACTCTTCTAACATAGTCTTTACCACTGCCCCAGAGAGTCCAATACTCCAATCTTCTATTATGTCTGTCTGTGCACCGGTGTCCAAGACTATGTCTTGCACATAACCAGTCCTACAGTCACACATAACAAAGATCTTGAACCCAAAACGGTGTCTTTTGCTGGGTATGTACTGTCGAAAAGAAATATTGCCTCTCCACAACACAACTCTCGTCTGTGACACGGTCTCTTTATGGATAAAATTATGAGCGGAACATTTCCCGTAGGTGATCAAATACCAGCCTAATTCTCCTCATTTTATCCGTGTTATTTTCATTTTGCAGGATCGTCTGCATCGTAGAAGTGGAGGCAGCTGAGAATTTGCTGAAATCGATTACAGCTCATTAGCCTGCCAAAGAAAGGTGTGTTGATGACAGGGTCCGTAGTCCAGTATGACGGAATTTGTCTTTTCCGTACAGTACCCATCAAAAGAACCAAGGCTAAAAATACGAACATCTCTGCTGGGAGACAGGGTAATCATAGATGAGGAAGTGCCTGCTACTCGTGCCCAGTCATTCACTCTCACGGCGCTGGTTGCTTGCAAAGATGTTGGTTTGCTCCACAATGTGCCCTACAAAATCCTCCCCAAAGAACAGGTGGAAGAAATCCAGCCTGGTGGAGCCTGAGTGGATTCCTGGAGCAGTGCAGCCAGCACGCCACTCCTCAGTGAAGGGGTGAATGATGGGAGTGAAATCACTCCCATCTTCCCAGTTCCACCTCACATTCACGTTGCCCACATCATCCCCATTGTTGCCTTCATCAGGGTGGGGAGGAGATGCTGGTGGGGGAGATTGGAGAGGAGGAGTGTGGCGGGCTTCCCCACTTGCGCTCTGCATCCTTCGGCCTGTATCCTTACCCTCTCCCCTCCCCTTACAGGCTTGTGAAACATCAGGGGGCTGTGGCGAGGAAGTGCGGGAATATTGGGGAGCATAAGACGTGCCGGGAAGGGGCTCCTCCTTGTCTCCCCATTCCCTCACCGCACCACGTGATCCGCTCCGCTCCCTCACACCACCACATGAGTGCAATGACTCACTCCCGCCATTCTCCTTTCAGTGCTCATTCCCGCCACAACACTTTCAGTTTCACTTTCCACTCCCTCCATGTCACTTCCACCCTCCCCAAACAAAACACTAGGCCCATACCTGAGTTTACGACATGCTGTCCGCTCAGGACCACGATGCATGATGTGCTTGTGGCTGTACCACTTGGCAGCACGTCCCACGGCTCCATCCTCGTCCTCGTGCTCGTCCTCACTTTTGGGCTCCACTTCTTGTAGGGGCTGGAGAGAGGTGGGTGCATGTTGTTTGGGTGCAGGCTGGCCCTCTCTAGCAGCCCGATATGTAATGTAGTGCTGTCTAGCAGCCCGATATGTAATGTAGCGCCGTCTAGCAGCCCGATATGCAATGTAGCGCCGCTTCCTCAGGGACGGGACCTCCTCATCACTGCTGCTAGTCTCCTCCTCTGGCTGCACATAATCCTTGTCAGTGACATCGTCATCCAGTGGGGAGTTGCTGTCGCCTGTGAAGGCGTCCAGGGTGTCTTGAATTTGCACCTCAGAGAGACCTCAGCGTGCCGTGTCTGACTTGGGTTATTGTTAATAGGTGAGTGACCGAGGCGAGGGCGAGCGCAGGTCGTGTGTGATAGCTGAGTGTCCCCGCCTGGTGGCAGGTAGGGGAAGGGCTCCCACGCCTATGTACCAAAAATCAAGCGCGAGATTTGAAAATTGTGCAAATTATGAATCTTCCAACTGTGCAACATATGGGTACGTCATTGGGTGTCACCGTGCCAGAACGTTGCGACGTACCCGTACGCCATCAGGACTTCTTGGGGTAAAACTAAGTGTGTGTGTGTGTATTTACCTAATTGTGATATACGGAAATGAGCTAAGCTCGTGGGGTCCCATCTCTTTTTCTCAGTAAGTCAAATTTTGCTTTAAACTCATTTAAGTTTTTAGACTGGACGATCTCTTTGTCCAGTCTATTCCACAGGTCTGTGCATCTATACAGAAAACTATATTTCTTGATGTCCTTCAAGCAGCGTGGCTTCTTCAGTTTCAGTCCGTGTCCTCTTGTTGCTCTCTTATCCCATACAAACAGATCTTCTCTGTCAGTTTTATCTACTCCCATCATTGTCCTGAACACTGCAATCATGTCACCCCTCTCTCTCCTTTCCTCTAAGGAAGGCAAATCCAGCCTTTCTAACCTCTCACTGTATGACAGATCTGCCAAACTGGGGACCATCTTAGTTGCTGTTCTTTGTATTCTCTCAATCTTGTTTATATCTTTCTTTTTTTGTGGGGACCACACTACTGCTGCATATTCTAACCTGGGGCGGATCATGGCCGCTATCAATTTTTTCATCATCTCTTCATTCATGTAATGAAATGCCACTCTTATATTGGTCAAGAGTTTATATGTCTCTAAATATCTTGTTAATGTGTTTTTCAGGTGACAATCTATCCTGGACCAGCACTCCTAAATCTGTCTCTTCTCTCGCTTTTGTGATTGGTTCATTACCCATCATATAATTCAGTGATGGTCTCTTGGTGCTTTTACCAATTTCCAATATTTTACATTTTTTTGCATTGAATTTCATTTCCCACATCCGGCTCCAATCATGTATCCTATCCAGATCCTCCTGCAGCATTTTACAGTCCCCTTCAACCTCTACCTTCCTCAAGATCTTTGCATCATCAGCAAACAGACTTGAATAACTGTTCACTCCATCTACCATATCATTTACGTAAATCAGGAACATTACTGGTGCCAACACCGAGCCCTGTGGGACACCACTTGTTACTTCTCTCCATCCAGACATCCTGTCCTTTATTACTGTCCTCATTTGTCTGTCTGTCAAAAAGTCTCTCATCCATTCCAGGAGGTTACCCTTCAGTCCTCCTATATGCTCTAATTTCCACATTAGTCTCTTATGGGGTACCTTGTCAAAGGCCTTCTCCAAATCTAAATACACACAATCCACCCAACCGTCTCTCTGCTGTAGCACATCAATCGCTCTTGAGTAAAAGCTCAAGTTGGAAACACATGACCTTCCACTTCCGAATCCAAATTGTGTGTGTGTGTGTGTGTGTGTGTTTGCAGGAATTTCTAAATCATTTAATGATCATGTACAGTCAAAGAAGCAACTCTCTTCCCAGTTCTAAAGAAAATTTACAATTGGTGAAATGCAGTGAAAAACCCTGTCGGCACCAGTGTTTCACATGGTTTGATATTTCCCCTACGTCTTCGTCACAGTTTGCGAAGATTCTTGTGTGTGTGCAGTAACGTCTGAACTTTTTTTTTTCAAATCTTTACTTCATTCCATTGTGTCGGATACAGGCCGAACACATCTAACAATAATAACAAATGTTCCCCCAATAAGTCCAAACTGAAGGCTTGGTTACATTTTCGTGCAATCAGCTTTTATAATGGAGGTCCTTAATCCCTGCACTACGATTACGTCTCTGCAATTCGTGCATTACTCTCAGTTTGAACCACAGCCGTAGGTCCTACATCACAAAGCCGGGAGTTGACTGAGCTCTCACCAGGCTATACAGGATATAAAGAATTGCTTGCAAAAAGAGAATAGCAACGAAATAGCCACCAAGTGCCCACATTAGGATGGTAGGCACCATGAATGGCATGTGAGGTGCCCTCAGTGCCTGTTGAGGATGCCAGTTGAGAAAACACTGGACACCAGAGCCTCACACCGGGGTGTGAACCCACCACCACAATACCTGGGCAGGTTGTGGCACCCAGCAGCAGCAGCCGTATCATACAATGAGGGGCGAACGCCCCAGACCTTAGCGCGATTGGAGACAAAGCCACCATCAAGTGGGTGAACTGCCCCAACAGGCTGCCTCCGCTTACACACTAATAATCCAGACTGTGTGAACTGCCACGGTGGCCACTTAGGCCAAAGTTACCCCCAACCAAGTTAAAAAATTACATTTTTGACCAAGTTAGCGAAAAGTATGGCATTTTAGACAAGTTTTGAAAAGAGTATGACAATTTTAGACCAGGTTAGAAAAGAGTATGACATTTTAGACCAAGTTTGAAAAGGAAATGTCAACTTTAGAGCCAGCTAGAGTGAAAAGAGTGAAGGCCAAACACTGACCTGGCTAATGGACATAAGACGCAGGTTGTAGAAGAGTGGAAGGGTGAGCTGGTGGATGGCGATGCTGCCCACGGCCACACCCAGCACAATGACCCCTAACTGTGTCCCGTATAAGTACACCTCAGTGGGATTCCCTGGAGAAAAAAAGGAATGGCATTGAAATGTGTTAAGGGAAATACTTTGAGAGAATGGGAGACTGACTAGAGGAGTGCATGTGAGTGAGGAGGAGGGGGAGTCCAAGGATGAGATCGAGAGATGGAGTGGAGGATGGAGAAAAAACGACTGACTAGAATTGAGCATGTGAGTGAGAAGGAGGGGGAGTGGAAGACCAAGGATGAGGTGGATGAATGAAGTGGAGAGGATCTACAATTAGAGACTGACTAAGAGTGAGAGTGAGGTGAAAGGAGAGAGGAGGAGGGAGAGACCAAGGATGAGATGGAGGGCTGGAGAATTGGAGACTAGAAGACTGTGAGAGTGAAGTGAAGAGGGAGGGGAGGAGAGGGAGACCAAGGATGAGATGGAGGGATAGAGTCGAGAGGATGGAGAATTAGAAACTGACTAGGAGAGGTGTCGATTGCTTCAGTTTTTGCCATTAATATTTTGCTATGACTTGTTTGAATGTCACGTTAATTTACTGAAAGATTTGTCTATGGAAGAATGTGTGGGAATTTAATGCATCACTTGTGTTGTTGAATAAGGAACCCTGGAGAGAGAGAGAGAGAGAGAGAGAGAGAGAGAGAGAGAGAGAGAGAGAGAGAGAGAGAGAGAGAGAGAGAGAGCACAGATACAGCTGAAATGATGCCACCAAGGAGAGAGAGGGCCACGGGGAAGGGTGTCATGGCGCCGCTGCCCAACAGGTACTCCCGCGTAGACTCCTTGCCGCGGCTCCTGTAGGCTGCCCACACCCCGATACCGACCGACACCGCCAGCATGAGACTAAACACAGCGTAATCCACGGCGGTGAAGTGCTCAGCGGCGTGACTCTCATCCGCACTCGACGCCATCACTGCTTTACCCCACCACCGACGCTGTTACCACGAAAGACGGTAGTGATTACGTTCGGTTCATGTTCTGTACACCATTTTTTGGCGCTAAGTTTGATTTCCACTTTTTCTTTCCCTCACTCTAACCTAACCTACCCTAACAGACCAACAAACTACCACTAAAGACGGTGTTAATTACATTCAGTTCACGTTCTGTACACCATTTTTTGGCGCTAAGTTTGATTTTCATTCTTTCTTTCTCTCTTTCAATGTAACCTAACCTAACCTAACCTAACCTAACCTAACCTAACGGACTAATGAACTACCAATAAAGACGATATTAATTACATTCAATTCATGTCCTGTACACAGTTTCTTGGCGCTAAGTTTGATTTCCATTCTTGTTCTTTCCTTCGCTCTTACCTAACCTACCCTAACAGACCAACAAACTACCAACAGAGACGATATTAATTACATTCAGTTCACATTCTGTACACAATTTTTTGGCGCTGTTTGATTTCCATTCATTCTCTCTTTCTTTCCTTCACTCTAATCTAACCTAACCTACTCTAACCTAACAGACTAACAAACTAACCTAAACTGACACTAACAAAACAAACCCAGCCTGACCTAGACTTTCCTAGATAAAAAATAGTATATACAAATAGTGGAGGAAATGCTCTCACCCTCGCGATAGAACTGACTGAATTTGCTATTGTTTCTGAAGGAAGAAGAAAGGAAAATAGAATCCAAAGTCCTTTTACAGAACTTAAGACAAGCACTTTAAAAGAGATTAAGGCCCGCGTTCTCGTCGGTTAAAGATATTGTCTTACTTTACGTCGTTAACTGGGAGCCGTCTAAATTTTCCATCACGACACGATCTGCCCCTTACAATGATTGATCAGATTTAATGAGTTCATGTCTTACCTTGCTGATCTGACTTGCCTGAGATGCTCTACTTTGAGCTTGTGCTCTAAAAACATTTGGTGTTTATGAGGCCTACCGTATCTCAAGCCTTCGCACCATGTATCGTTAAATCGATTCACACACACACACACACACACACACACACACGTATAGAGGAGAGAGAGAGAGAGAGAGAGAGAGAGAGAGTTCTGTATAAACAAAAAAAGAGCCTGTGTTGTACTCTTTTTTTTT
>JAGKTI010034511.1:0-11442 GCA_018397915.1 Birgus latro | reverse complement strand
CTTTCGGCCTTTATTTTCCCTCTACTCCTTTCAGGTTTCATGACATGGATAGTTTAAGGATTTCTCATTGACATTCCATATCCTTCAACTAATAAAAATGTTCCTTTAGTTTCTAATTATCCTCTCCCATGTCCTCCGTAATCCCTACTGTTCTTCAAATCATTACATGGTGCCATATAATCATTACCGTCTGACACTTGGATTATAGTCACTCGCTCACTCTTTCAAGAGCCCATGGAGGAGAATATTTCCCGCACATGCATCTGCCTTTCATCCCTGAACATTATGATATGTAAGCGACTGCAGTGGCAATACTGAAGCCTTCATCTACTAAAAGTTCCAAAACAAGAACGAATGCTTACGGCAGCATATGCAGTAAGGAGGGTCAAAAATTAAAATTCGACGAAACATAGCTATTTTGATGCCCTATAATATGTTTTCACATGAACGAATTGTATTTTTTAAAATGAGTCAGTGGTACTCCAGCAATTTTCAATTTAGTTTTTACGGCACTAACGCTCCAAGCATTCAGTAATTACCGGTGATTGGGAACTTTATAATTGATAACCCATTGTTTTGCATTTCTGTTGCCAACTGGTTTACAGTTTTGAATTTTGTATGAGTTTGCGTATTTTACTGGAATGTTGGCCAGTTGCAGCACACGAGAAAGCACGAAAGACTCTGTTTTCGGCTCATCACGCAGTCTTCGGGTAAATTAGTTGCCCACTAACTGTGATGTCATAAGGGCATATTTGGAACATAAATCCACAAATCCGTCACTGAGCACCCAAGCCTCTGCGGAAACTATTGCACTTGAAGTAGCAGGAATTTACGAGAAAGCTTCCATCTCAGCTGCTGATTACACCAGTGTTGTTATTCGTGTGAAACGCCTGATAGCAAAGGCACAGGAGCTTAGAAAATATCCAGTAAGCAAAAGAACTTCCAACACCTACATAAAGAAACTCGCCAGCTTTGATACCTTATTTGACACTAGTTGTTCCAAATATTTCAAAAGCTTCAATGCACGTGATAGGTCTGAGTATCAATGCGCTAGAGCAGACAAGATATCGGCTGAAGAGTGGCTTTTATGGGTTGAGCAAAATAGTTGCAGAAAAATGTATATTGGTGGAACAGACCGGAAGGAGTCCCGGTGATGACTCATGCCTCACTTCTTCATTTCTGCAACATTCGCTGCTTTTCTTCTAACTTTCTTTCTGTGGAACACCACCTCTCCACCTTTAAACTTCACCTGTTCTTAACTGAGACTCAGCTGTCTGAGGCAACTGACAGCAAACCCTTTTCTGTCTCCTCCTACTTTCTCTATACTCATTTCAAAGCCAAAGGTGGTTGTTGTGTATATGTACGCAACGACCTATCTTGCTCTCGTGTTCCTGAACTTGATTCTTCTGAATTCTCTACTCTCTGGCTTCGGCTCTCTTGTCATTCTCTGACTAAATATATCTGCGCTGTTTACTTATCGCCTAATTCTACTGACTATCAAAAATTCTTCGACTATCTTACTTCCACAATGGAACACATTCTATCCATTTCTCCTTTATCTGAAATCTCCATTCTTGGAGTTTTCAATGTTCACCACCACCTTTGGCTCTCCTCTCCTTTCACTGATACACCTGGTGAAAAATCCTACGCCTTTTCTATCCTTAATGACCTAGAGCAGCTTGTACAGCACCCTATCCGTATCCCTGACCGCCTTGGAGAGAGCTCCAACATACTTGACCTCTTCCTAACAACTAATCCTTCAGCTTACACTGTTAATCTTTTCTCTCTGTTGGGCTCCTCCGATCATAACCTTATCACCTTAACCTATCCTATCGCTCCAGTGCAGCCTGGGGACCCTCCAAAAAAACGTCATCAGTGGCACTTTGGAGCTGCGGATTGGGAGGCCCTCAGGCAGTACTTGTTTGATTTTCCCTGGAATGATTATTGCTTCCATGGCCGGGAGCCATCTGCGTGTGCCTTACGCATTACAGAGGTTATTCTCTCGGGCATGGAAGCATACATTCCTTTCTCATATCCTTTGTCTAATGCAAGAAAGCCGTGGTTTAATCACGCTTGTTCTAATGCTGTCCACAACAAGGAGAGGGCCTACAAAGGGTACTGAAGCCAACCCACCCCTCAATCACATCTTTTGCCCGGAATCGTGCTAAGTCTGTTCTTCGCTTTGGTAAAAGTATTTTCATCCGCACTAAATGTTCTCAATTCTCCAACTCGATTTCTTCACGCTCCTTCTGGCACCTTGCCAAAAACCTTTCTAACAACTTTACCTCATCATCCTTCCCTCCTCTTTTCTACTCTGATGGCTCTGTAGCTATTTCTTCTTCTGATGAAGCAGATCTCTTCGCTCAAACTTTCTCCTCCAATTCCACCTTAGACGATTACGGTGCTGTTCCTCCATCACTTCCCCCCTCTGACTTCCTTATGGCTGACATTAAAATTTCTTTAGCTGATGTATTTTCAGCCATCACTGGCCTCAATATTAACAAGGCATATGGGCCTGATGGAGTCCCTCCTGTTGTCCTCAAGAACTGTGCTTCTGTGCTTACACCCTGCCTAGGTAAACTCTTTCGCCTTTGTCTATCAACTTGTACCTTTCCTTCTTGCTGGATGTTTGCTCTCATTCAGCCATTCCCAAAGAAGGGTGACCACTCCCAACCCTCTAACTATCGTCCAGTTGCTTTAACTTGTGTTTCAAAAGTGTTCGAGTCTATTCCAAACAGAAAAATTTTAAAGAATCTTTTCCTATCACAACCTTCTTTCTGATCGTCAGTATGGGTTCCGTCAGGGACGCTTCACTGGCGATCTTCTCACCTACCTTTCAGATTCCTGGTCATCTTCCTTCCGGAACTTCGGCGAAAGGTTTGCCATTGCACTTGACATCTCAAAGGCTTTCGATCGAGTCTGGCGTAAATCTTTAATTTCTAAACTGCCCTCTTACGGTTTCTATCCTTCTGTCTGTGCCTTCATCTCTAGATTCCTTTCTGGTCGTTCTATAGCCGGTGTTGTAGACGGCCATTGCTCTTCTCCTAGACCTATCAACAGTGGTGTTCCTCAGGGCTCTGTCCTATCACCAACTCTCTTCCTTTTATTCACCAGTGACCTTCTGAACTGTACACCAAACCCTATCCACTCGTACTTTGATGATTCCACCCTTCACCTTTCCATTCGGTTCCCGCAACGTTCATCTCAGCAGTTACTTCAACAAATAAGGGATGTTTCTATGGCACACCTAATGTCTGACTTGGCTCGTATCTCTGACTGGGGTAAAAATAATCTTGTTGTTTTTAATGCATCAAAGACTCAGTTCTTACACCTATCAACCTGACAATACCTTCCACAGGAGTACCCACTGATGTTTAATAATGTCCAGCTCGTTCCTGCATCATCCTTGAACATGTTTGGGGTTTCATTCACTCGGAATTTATCTTGGAAAGAACATATTACAACTCTTGTGAAATCTGCTTCCAAGAGATTAGGTGTGCTAAGCCGACTCCGAACCTTCTTTACCCCTACACAGTTGTTGACTTTATGCACGGGTTTTATTCGCCTCTGTCTGGAGTACAACTCTCATGTGTGGGGAGGCTCCCCGCATACAGCCCTTCTCAATAGGGTGGAGTCAGAGGCTTTTCGTCTCATTAACTCTCCTCCTCTTACTAGCTCCCTTCAACCTTTGTCTCTTCACCGCACTGTTGCATCTTTATCTCTTTTCTATCACTACTTCAATGGTCACTGTTCCTCTGAACAGTCTGCTTGCATCCCTCCACCTCTACGACGGGCACGTAGTACCCGTCTAGTAACAACCTCTCATCCCTTTTCTGTCCAACTTTCTAAGGCAAGAGTTAACCGTTACTCCCAGTCCTTCATTTATGCAACTGGTCAACTCTGGAACGGTCTTCCTCTGTCTGTATTTCCTACTTCCTATGATCTCCAGTCTTTCAAACGCAGTGTGTCCAGGCATCTCGAAATGAATGGATCTTGAATTTGGCTCTCTTTTGAATTGTTTTTGTTTATTCTTGGAAGGAACAGTTTGCAGGCCCTTGGCCTTTGGTTTCTTCTTCCTTGCATTAAAAAATATATATAAATAAATAAACAAAAATAAGTGTGCAGCAAATAGAGTGATGAAAAGGAAGCTCTTTGAAGAGTCCACTAGACATACTAAGCAAAATAATGAAGATATAATGACAGCATGTATTGATGAAAGTGATGCATGCGATGAACAATATGATCAATATGTTGATGTTGATACTGCAGAAGTAGATGGTAGCAAACAGTCAGTACAGTGTCAGAACAGATTAGTCTCTACTGAGCTGAGTCGTGTAGCTGATCGATGTCAAGTAAGCAATAGAGACATCTGTTCCATTGTGAATGCAGCACTGAAAGATATGAATATTCTTTGTGAAGAAAATAAAGTTTATCCCAGTAAACTCCGCCGTCAGAGCAAACACTGGAGAGATGTCACATTGCAACAGCATAAAAGTGACTTGAAGGAGATCGTTTGCATCGGTTTCGATGGAAAAATCAGTCAGAAGCTCAAGAAAATCCCAGATTGTCAGAGAATCGGGAAGGAAGATCTCTACTCAGCAGTTGCATTTCCTGACGCCATTTACATCGACAACGTTTCTCCCGAAAGTGGAAGAGCAGCAGATATTGCCAAGGAAGTCATCCCTGTCATTCGAGAAACAAATTCAACAGATTCGTTGCAAGCTATCGTCTGTGATGGGACAAATGTCAATACTGGAAAGAGAAACAGAGTGATCCGTGAGCTCGGAACACAGCTTGGCAGACCACTACAGTGGCTTGTTTGTTTGTTGCATCTTCTTGAAATAATTTTCCGAAGGTATTTCAAGGCAGTTGATGGTTCGAAACATGTCCACGAGGCTGCAGGGAAGTAGGTCAATCGCTTGAATGTGACCCAAAAGATCTTCCAGCTGTTGGTTGTGAATGTGTTGCTGGAAAAACTTGCATTTTACCAGGAGTTGTAAGTGATCTCAGCAAAGATCAGGGCTACCTGTACCGTGCATGTTTGGCAGTGCAATTGCCAAGTGGAGATACTAGTGAACGTGTGGGACCATCCGCACAACCAGGACCGCTAAATCATGTCAGGTCGCTTACGAAAGCTAATTGCGTACTGCGACTTTACATGTCAAAGGAGCAACCATCACCAACCCTAAAACGTCTCGTTTCATTCATTGTGAATTACTATGCTCCTGTGTGGTTCAGGGTGAAAGCCAACAGCTTGTGTCTGGACGGAGTCAAAAATTCCTTCTTCATGGTGGAGCTCCTTCAAAAGCTGCCGTTGGAGGATCAGGAGATCATTCACCCTGTGCTTGCCAATAACAGCTACTTCTGTCACCCAGAGAACATCCTGTTGTCGGCTGTTGCTGATGGAGATGTTAGCGTACGCTCGATGGCGATCAAGTTGATGAAAGAAGCACAGATGAATGAGAATGATGACCAACCCTCAGTTAGAATATTTGAAAAATCGGCTCTGAAGATAAATTTCGATGCCAAGAAATACACTGAGCTGGTAAAGCTTTCTTCTGCCACAGTTCCTCCATTGCTGAAGATCAGACTGGACCAAATGGACGAAAGCCAACCCATCGTACTGGACGTGTACCCTTGCCATTCCCAAGGAGTGGAACGCTGCATCATGGACGTCACATTCACCACAAGTAAAGTATTTGGGCATGAATCACATCATGGTATGCTCGTCCAATGTGAGCGATCTCGCAGCTTGTTCCCGAAGCATGAAAGTAAACAAGACTTTTGATGTGGTCAACTGTTCGTGCCATTTGTACTTTCCATTTTCTTTTTCATGAAATAATGCCTTTCATATGATTTTAATACACTTATTTCAACTGTTACTTTTATTTTTAAAGTTGAAATTTCCGAAAAAATTGCATGTGTTTCTAAGTTTTTGGAGAACTCTATTTTTAGATCCAAGTTGCTGGAATGGGTATATATCGAAACATTTTTTGGGTAATGTTATTGTCATTGTAATGGAGCAACATTCTAACTATGTTTCAACCTGGAAACCCCAAGTTGGTTCCTTTTTGACCCGCTCTAATATACAGTCATACACGTGAACGTACGTGACTGCTTGCTCGGCAGTGTTTGCGTTCTTGAGATGAATGTAAATGCACCCTTTCCTGTATTATTAATATATTCCAAAAAAGAATTAGCTGAAAAACTGAAAAAAGAAAAGACTAAATACAACAATACATCTTTATTGTCAAGTTGTAATTAAATGACTGAATATTTGATTAACTAGCCCGCCACCACATATAAGGCTAACGTAATGGAGCTGGACCCTCAGGCCTAACATAGGCCTCGTGTAGAAAGTCAGCTGTAACTGAGTAATATATTTTCTTCGCCTCGTCAAGTCGTCGCCATATTGCAGGTAAGATCTTGTCTCTTATTTACTTCCATTTTTCCTTTTTTTTCACATTTAAACTGGTGTGAGTTCTTATACCTATTACAACACTTCTGGGGAATATACCGGTATTGATGTTGGGTTACTTTTGTATTTTACTGTTATTTTTAAGGACGATGATACAAATTCTAGGCCTATACTAGGCAGGTAAACCAGCCCATATCAGATTGTATTCATATTTTTGGTGCTGGGGAGGGGCGCCTTCATGTGGTAAGTATGATATTACCGGGAGATGGATCTGGCTGCTGATACAAGCTTCCTACAGTTCCCTTTCTACCCCCGGAAGCAGGATGGTGGACAGCAGGACAATTTTGGCCAACAGATTACCATAGTACTTAGGTATGACTGGTTAATATTCGGCCATTAATCATTTGTTACAGCTTAGCTCTCAAGAGCAAAATAACAATTGCGTCATTGGAGAAAAAAGGTTAAATCTCAGGGATGACTGGTGTTTAATGCTTCTGGCCTTTGGTTCCTTGTTTCACTGTGTTTACCAGTGCATTTTATTATTACTTTAGTTGTGTACAAGATCCATTCTGTTTATATTTTTTTATATTTTTATTTATCCAGTTTCACATATAGTTGATTTGTTTTTCATCACCGTACTTCTTGTCTTACGGCAGTGCCAAGTAACGGTCGGATTCTGAATCGTACGTGTGCCATTATTTCACCTTGCTGCATTGTACACCTTCCTGCTTGGTCTTTAGCGACAGCGTTCCCCAGAGTGTTGCGACTTGCATACACAATGGTAAATAAAGAATGTACTTGTAAATTAATAAAGAATATGAGTATAGGCCGAAATTGCCATCTGTACATCTTGATTTCTCCTGTAAGATGAAGGGATTAGTACTGGAATACGGTACTAATCACGAAAAATTGCAGTGGAAAATATGTAGAGTGGTAGTATTGTTTTTCTCGGCTTCTGAGGTACGGAATAGTTAGGTGTAATGTGCAAAATATATCCGTTAGGAAAAGGTGTTAAGAGATCTTCGAAGCAAGTGAGGTTTGGCCGTAAGCCCTGCCTCAGTCTCCACACAATGGCCATGAGAATCCTTAATCCCATCACAAGGATGGTGCATTTTATTTCATACTCTTGCTATTTCAGAAGATTTTAGTCACCATGGGGAGAAACATCAGACCGTGAAAGTTAATGACTTTTTCTAACTCCGTCTCAAACAAACAGTATCTCCAAAACTTAACAGAATCGTTTGAAAAAATAAAACGCACTATACATAGCCGGATGCGAGGACATAACGTGATCTTACCTTTTTTTTTTTATTAAGATTTTGATGAACTGCATGAAAACTTACTTCTCCAGTCACAAGGTCAGAGGCTCCTCCAGCAGCAAAGGACAGATTTCAGCCAGTACCGTTGAGTCGCAGTTGTAAAACTTATTTTTTTTTTTAATTGAGGCTTTCAGACGATTTTATTCAGCTTTGGGAAGGTCTTTTGTACTGATGAGGTTTATTAAGGGTATGTCTAACACCTCCATTTCGAAAAGTCTGTCCCAGCCTGAATCGCAAGACTCGTCAGAAGATGGCAAAGGAGAGAGAGAGAGAGAGAGAGAGAGACGAGGGGTGGGGGGAGACATCACTAGCCTCACTAAGTTAATGTGCAGGTCAAGAATCATTTCATTGTTGTTCACTCAGTCTTTCGTGAAGCGCCAAACACTTCCATCATGAAGTGCATCTCATCCTGCTTTGGGGGTAATTCCCGAGTCCGATAAACGCTTGGACGAAGGTAGTTTCCCCTGTGTCACGAAATGGCCATAAGTTTGTAACTGCTTTTTCTTCCAGTCCCTTTGTACTCCTTTGTGTCATATCCTAGGGGAACATTTTGTCTCGATATATATTGACTGTCTGCCTTAATCAGCCTTCGTGCAGTCGATAGGCATTATTCCCAAATCTTCCTTTGTTTCACCCAATAGAATCTCTCGCATTCAGCATCCTCCAGTGTCCACATGATGGTGATAATAGTACCATTCTCAGGCTCCGCTACTCTCTGTCAGCTGAATAAAATAATCTGACATCAGCTGGAATAGAATATTAGAGTTGCCCTGATCACGTGAGGGTTAATGTTAAAGAGGATAATAAAACAGGGTGGCAGATGTGTATTTGCAGACATAAGGTTGGGACAGAAAATTCCGATAGAGTTTTATTCTTTTATATTTATGAATATGAAGATTATATTACATTGTTTTGTTATATAGGCAAATACTGAGCTTATTAAGAACAGCATAGATAACATTTATTTATTTCACAACAATGTTATAAATGTTTTCAAAACTCTCAAAACAGATCCCTACACTACGATGATTTATTTATTCTTGGTATCATCACAGCATTTTATTCAGATTAGGAAAGATGCTTCAAACTACAAGGGTGAGATATAACATTACTCAGCCTTACAGCAGAAGAGGCCAGTCTTAAGCTGAATAAAATCGTTTGGTGGTAACTAGAACAAACTGAGCAAGAGTGGGTATTCAGAGAGGACAGTGACGCCGTGCCAGAACTTTGACCTCGATCCCCAAATTGAGTTAACTCTTCTCAGACCCACAATGTAGTGCACTTGCAAAACCTGGTGGAAATCTGATCAGATACTCATGACATAACGCCCCTCCTGACCCATGGAATCTGACCTTTGGTGTCTGCACCGGAATCGAATATTATCCACAGATACTCACAAAAAAAAATCGGATAAGCCATTGATGAGATACTTTGTTAACACAGGTACATACCTACAGTGCATATATGTATACATACAGTCCAAAGAACAAAGAAACAGACTCGGTCATAATAGCTAATACTTCCCGGCACTAAAGGGAATTAAAATGTTCTTACCACCTACACAGCTGATACGCCAATGCCCACAGTTCACGTCATCCAGGCCCGTATTCTCGTCGGCAGAGGAGGTTCCCCAGCACACCTTTCGTACCAGTTTATTATATCCGCGCCAAAGCTAGTATTAGGTTTTACTCGACGGGCGTGAGCACGCGCTTGTGTGTGAACATTATGACCCAAAAAGTTTATCTGATTTTAACAGTTTGGTGGAAGGGTTGAGGGTTAGCCAAGAGATTGACCCACAGTCCTTTTTTAAGAAATAGGTCAAACGTCAAGGTCATATGGCCACATCTAGTCTGACCTAGCAAAATTATCTTAACAGTTTTTTTTCCGATTTAGACCAAGCATGGTGGAGTGTTTCAGGCTAACGCATGAATAAAGTAAATTAATTTTGAGAACAATATGTTAAAGGTCAAGGTCACAGGGCAAGGTCAAAATTCGACCCGTGGACTTGTATGTGAATTAGATTATTAAAACACTTATGATCTGATCTGAACCACACCAAGTGAAAGGGTTGAGGGTCAACGATGGGGTTGACCTGTAGTATTTGAAGACACTAGGCCTGAGTTCAAGATCACATGGCAAGGTCAACTAACAGTTTTTATCTGATAAATATTAAACTTGTAGAACGGTTCAGCAATAAACAAGGATACAAAGATTCTGTTTTGAGAACAGTGAGTCAAAGGTCAAAGTCTCTGGGACAGGTTAAATGTTAGGGTCACATGGCATGTACAACTTACAGTTTCGATCTGATTTAGATCAAACTTTGTGGAAGGGTTCAGTGCAAGGCAACGACGAAGGGATTCCATGTTGAGAACAATTGGCAAAGGTAAAGGTTACATGGCAAAATCAGATATTTGGCCAGAGAACAACTGATTGCATTGCTAGCATTACAGTTTCTAAGTGCTCCTTGTTTCTCTGCATACGTTGCAGTATTCGTGTATGCTAGTTGTGCAATCTATGTCAGTGTAATAATCATATTGTAGCACAAAAGAATGAGAAAGAGTAAGATGCAAATTAATTACTAACGAACAGGCGTTACAAAGCCGCCTGTCCCTCCAGCATTTGTAAATAGGTGTAATATTATGGCTTAAAACAAGTACTTTATCTGTGAGCTACAATCATGAATCAAGCCACACGGTACGTAAATACAACCCCTTCACTGTCGTAAATATAATTGGGAACGACCCTCCGTGTTACCTGAAATTAATACATACAGAAAAATGATATAGTACACATGAAATAAACACGAATAAGTCCATTAGGACATAGTATACAAACATAAAATAACAATAAGCACACAAAGACATTAAATAAACATAAGCAAATATTTTATATTAGGACAATAAATATGCACATATAAACATCTTAGGACACTGTAAAAAAAAATGAAATAAATATTTAAGGTGGTAAAAAAATTGTCATTTCTCCCCCCCCCCCTCTCTCTCACCTGTTTCCAAACCCCCTTCTTTTCCAGCTGGTCCATGTAAGGTTCCAGTTTGTCCTTATATGCCTCTACAGTCTCCAGCAACACCAACATCGTCACTATAATAACTAGCCCTCCTGAAAACAAAATATATGTTCCGCAATACAAACAAGTTTTATATCACTTTCGGTACTCCTATCAACAAACGATATTATTTAGCTTCATTTAAAACCCTGTAGAATTAGAAGAGATTTTGTAAACTGAATGGGTTAGATAAAGCCTTCAGTAACTCCTTTATTACTAGAGACCTGCCACTACATGAAAGTAGAGTATGAGTCAAGGAGCAGCACAAGAGTGTAGGTATGCAACCTTTATCATCACCAGCTCTCTTGACACAATTTTTGACTCCCATTGTATTTCCGTCACTACAGACTTTCCTCGGGGACACAATATTTGACCCTGACTCCTCTTCCTTCACCACAGACTCTCAGACACAGTTTTTGACCCCGACTGGAGAGGATCCTAGTGAAAGTCTTTACCTCCCCCCCCCCAAAAAAAAAAGCTAAAGATCTCAGCACGCTCACCAGGCTTGGCCACACGCACCAGGTCATCGATGCCGCTGACAGGGATGTGGCCGTTACCCATAGCGCCCGAGATGACCACAAGGTCGTAGGTGTCTGTGGGAGGAAAGACGTTACTCATGACTGCTTCTCACCCCCCCCCCC
>JAGKTI010034509.1:0-11442 GCA_018397915.1 Birgus latro | reverse complement strand
TTAAGCTAACTCCCCGAGACACCACCTCCACAAAATACTCCACCAAGTCTGGAACATACACACTAACTCAAAATGTTATTCATAAACTGATACCACTTTCAAAGAAAGATGCTGCTGGCTCAAGATTTTAAAGTGATGAATAATCGGTGCTTTTTAGGGGAAACAATTACATATGAATACCAAAATTCTATCAACCCAGACACTTCACATCGAAAGAATAGATTATTCTAATGGACCAAACAATTCCACATTCGATTACGTGATACAGAAATAATGGGGGGGAATTTGTGTAACGGGCACAAACGAGAAGAACAGTTTGGTTACTTTTTTCGTCAGGGCAGGCGGCTGCGATGGAACACCGGCAATCTGTGGACGACACGGTGTCAGAGAGCACAGTCATTAAGAAAGGAAGTTAGAGGAAACATTACCAGTCAACCTGCTAATATATAGAGAGAGGATTAATTTATAGGAACAAAATAGGGGGGAAATGTAGAGCACGTGATCTACTTACCTGCGGACGACATGGCGTCAAAGAGTACAGTGAGCGTCTCTCGCCTTCGGCCGCATGCTTTCTTCCTCGCGGTTGTCCTAACATCGGAACTGACTTTGACAAATTCCTCTGCAAGATTACCGTCTATACCAACTAACAAGGAATATGAAATAAGGCATTCACACTCGACATACATAGACGGACTGACTTACGATGTTTAAAATTTTGTGGTAATCGTATGGGACTGACAGTTAAACCGAAGCCTAAGCCAATGAGTGTTTAAACTAATTATAACCATGTGTCGCAGTTGTCAGGCCTACGTGACTAAACGCGAGTGTAAAGCAAATTTCGCGGTTACAAATGTCTATTATCAGCAGTTAGAATTTAACTAAGCTTTAATTCATTACTATGTAGTACAAAAAGATGATAATACCAAACCTGACTTACAAATTTCGAATTTAAAGTATGAATACAAACTTTCGCGATTATTAAACTCGTGCTAAACTTTTGCCTCTTTCGTGAGAACTGACTACGACTCTCACTCCCATAATCACTCTATACAGTTCCTCTGTTACTAGAATTTCACTCTTGCTACAAATATTAACAAGGAACAAGCCTAAGTATGAGTTTGATGATCATTCCCTATCCATTGCAGATGAATTAATCGGGTTCAGGGCAACACTTACATTACACTTATACTAACATATACTACACTTATATTAAATTATATTACACCTATACTAACTTAAGTATACTTAAATTACCCTTAAAATTACGGCACTACACGGGTCCATCCTCTGGGATTTTTTTTTTAAACATCGGAAGTCAACAATCAACTCATTTCTCTACACTTCTTAGAGACGTGTGTGCAGACTGGACAGACAGACCCAAATTTGACTATGAAACTCTCTATGTACTCCAGAATGAGATAATGTTCCCACTTACCGATACTTCCATGAGTGGCACCTGTCGGGCCACGAGCAAATTGCGTACCCAAGGGGGTCGCGTCCCTGTCACCAATGATCTCTCAAAAATTCAGTGGAAAGATGTGCCCCAGCCAAAATCCTGCCTGAATGATAACATGGTCGTCTCACCTGGACTGACCCGTACTCTATCTGCTAGGATCATCCCAGGGGTACTTCCCATGCATACAACCCACTATCGCATTCACACTCCATTCACTCATCCTTGTGTTTCCAGCTCTCTACCTAGTATCTGACAAGCGCCTGTCAGGTCCTGAAGTCACTGTTACATCCTAGACTGTGTTGACTGTAAGTTGAGGGAGTTCCTAGGGTTGCCCTCGAATTAAAGCAACAAGATATTCCCAATGAACTTGGCTACGCCCATGATACACTACGATGAACTCTAGATACGAGATTAAACTCTCTCAACTCTTGAACTATCACAGTCAATCGTCAGACAGTCCGACCCGCACACATTTCCCTATCCAACACTTAACTTGATACTGCCATAACCAGATTAACACTTCACCACTCTTCAACACTTCAACATTCTTCAATCAGTCTACTGGGAGGACGTCTTTCACGTGGCGGTAATTGTTCGTCCAGTGGGTCAGGTACAAATGCTTCATCCAGGGGTTCCAAGAGCCACTCTTCCCCTCCATAATAGGGTTTTACTTGTCTGGCGGCTCTTTGTAACTTTTTCCCCGTGAATACATTCTCTGTCACGTACAGCTCAATCGGTAGAGAGGTGGCCTGCGGTCCCACAGACCCAGGTTCGAATCCTCGCTGGGGCAGGGAACAGTTTAAGGATTTGAAATTCAGCAAATCAGGCTTTACTGATCTACCAGAATACCCGCCGACATGTCGTAAAAATACCCCCGCTAATACCAATACGCCAGTCCTGTATGAGACAGCCCTAGCATGTATTCAATATGGACGGTGGGTGTTAGCGCCGAAGTGGTAACATGTAGAGGTGTATGGTATGTAGGAGGACTGCTGGGCCTTGATAGCAGGCTGTGAAGCCTATGCCCAGAGTCGGCCACATAAAAAAACACACACACACTACCGTCTATTAACACTTCCACTACATGATACGGACCATCCCATTTCACATCAAGTTTTCGACACGTACCTGGTATCACTGTTTCTTTCTTAATCCACACAAGGGTTCCAACTCCAACCACTTGGTTCTTTCGCCTTCGGTTAGCCACGTCTCTGTACCTTCTCGACATTTTTCGGTGAGTGTCCCGAATGAGTGCATGGGCAACTGTGATCTCGTCTTCCTAGCCATCGACTGAAGGTAATGGCGCACTGACCAGTCTGGGAGGGTGGCGAGAGAAGACGGCGAAGTAGGGTTGCTGTCCCGTGGACGTATGTACTGCCTGATTCATGGGGATCTTACAGGACTGGAGCAATTGGGGCCAGCAGAGAGGGTGGTCCTGACATAAGGCGGAGAGGATTGACTTCAGGGTCCTGTGCATCCTCTCGGTCACTCCATTCCCTTGGGGATGATAAGGGGTCGTGTAGTACAGGGTGATTTGGTGTCGCTGGCAGAACCGTTGAAAGTCTTGGCTGATGAACTTGCCTCCGTTGTCCAGGACAATTCCACGGGGTGTGTCATAGTCTGCCACATACTGCCCAAGTTTGTCTGTGATGTGTGTGGTCTGTTTTGTTGTAAGGGGGAAGAACCTAACGGAGCGGCTATAGTGGTCCACTACTGTAAGCACATAGCGATAACCCTGGACTCCAGCAACAATGTCAGCGAGATCTATACTAATCCTCTCCAGTGATTTATTGACTGGGGGTAATTCCTTTCACTGTTGCTGCAGTCCAGTATCCTGTTTGAACCTTTGGCAAGTTACAATTTTTTTTACATATTCGCATACATCAACTTTGAGGTTTTGCCAGTAATAGAGTTCTTCGGTTTTCTTAATAGTTTTCTTTTGCCCTAGATGACCTGTTAATTCATGGCCGTGTTATAGAGCCTGAACAACTAAGGTACGAGGAACTATAAGACTATAATGAAGACTATCATCCGTCTTTTCGCGTACATAATGTAATAACTCATCTACCAAGGCAAACTGATCTAACGTAGTCATTGATAAGCTTTTAGCAGGGATTCTACCTCCCCATACTGGTTCTTCTCCCTGGCGGTCTCTCATTTGTTCTCGGTCTAACCCAAGCCATGTGGCTTCAGGTGAGCAGACTACCACTCAGACTGGACGTGACAACTTGTCTGTGACAAAATTATCCTTGCCTTTGAGGTATTGAATGTCGTAGTTATATTCCCTCATTTCCAGAATCCATCGGTTCATTCTATGTGATTTAGTCCTGCGTTTGAATATGCTTGTTAGAGGCTGGTGATCAGTGACTACTGTGAAACGTTTACCCCATAAGTAATGATGAAAGTTCCGGCACGCGAGAACTACTTGTCGGGAAGCCGACATGCATCCCCTCGGGCAGGTGTAAGACTCACAGCTGTTACAGGTGTGCAGGTGACACCGCCTGCCGGACGTGAGTTTAGGATGAAACGCGGACAGGGGGGAAAGAGTAGGGGTTCGATGGATTCTGTGTACAGCTGTGGGCAATAGGGAGATGGAATAAGGAAGAGAGGTTGAGAGAAAGAGATAACTGGAGGAAGGAGGAGGAAGGGATAGAGAGAGAGGAGTAGTGCAGGTGGTGTTGGTCAATTTGTTTATGCACAAGACTGCTGGTTGGGCGTTATCCGATCGTGGGAGCGCGAGCTGACGTCTGCAGATCTGATCCGGCTCGGCAACGGGTGAAGCGGGTGAGATGTGGGTGACGGCGTTGGATGAGTGGGTGAAGTCATCACCCACCACACACCACATGACCCGCTGGCGAACATCGGCAACTTTCTGAGGCCAGACAGGGCCAGAGAGTTCAGTTCAGACTAGAGCCTGGAGGAGAGCCCTAGTGAACGGTGAGGCAGCCCGACATAGCTTGGTGCAGAGACGTCGCTGTATAGCCAACGTAAAGTTCCAGGGAGTCAGCAATGCGAGCACTACTGGTAGTAAGTGAAAGTACATGCTTGTGTGACCGCGGGTACAACCGACTAGCAGTGCTATTTTATTTGTCTGTCGTCTGGGACTAGTACAAGGACTCCTAGTTAGAAACGGAAGGAGTTAAGATTTTAAATGTTTAAATGTGTTTTTCTTATACTGATGTAACAGTGATTTCATATATATGAGTGAGTAAAGAGTGCTATATATATAACAGCACTAGTGATTTTTTACAAGACTGGCTTTGCTTTATTAAAATAGTGTTAGTATTCAAGTGACTTAAGAGTGGACGTGTATGTGTGGTTTTTTGGCACATTTGCACGTGAAGTGAAATGAGGTGGGAATTACCTCAGAGTTATTTGTAGATTTTTGTAAATACTATTTTGTAATTAAAGCCTAGAAAAGCCATATTATTTTTTCACTTCTTCCAGTTCCCAGTTCTAAGTACATGCGTGTAGTGGTGTGTTAGTGAAGTCCCCCATGTCGCGCGTTGCCAGTGTCGAGGCGGATTTTACCACGTTACCATTCACTATTAAATACGGGAGAATATATTCCCGAGAAATACCGTAACGACACCTGGGCAGCGGTGCGACATACTGCTAGAGCCTCCTTGTGTGCGGTTGAATATCGAGACTCGCAAGGGGTCAGTTTTTTTTAGAAGTACCCGATTGGCTTGTTGGTACCGTCATCTTGGATTTGACTAAGGACTCCTCCAACATGAGTGTTATTGGCATCCGTAGTAAGAACGAATGGTTGTTCTCCCTAGCTCTAACCAAAATAGGGGCATTTGTAAGGCAAGATTTGAGATGTTCAAAAGACTTCTGACATTCGCCCGTCCAGTGACATGTCGTTTGAGATTTAGTCAGATTGGTAAGTGGTGTAGCAATTCGTGCGAACGATGGTACATGTTTCCTATAAAACCCACACATTCCGAGGAATCGTCTCACTTTCTTCAAGGTGGTGGGTGGCTTCATCTTCACTATGCTTCTACGTTTTTCGGATCTGGCTTACTTCCCTCTGCCGAAATCTGGTGACCCAGGAAGGTCACTTCCCTACATCCAAATTCACATTTACTAAGATTTAATTTTACCCCACTAAGAGCAAGCAGCTCGAAAAGTTGTTTCAATCGCTCCAGTAGAGTAGGGAAACTGGGGGCCCATAAGATTAAGTCATCTAAGTAATTTTTGACCCAACCCTTCTGTAGAGAGGTGTTAATAAGGTGACCATTTGTCGTGAGAAATTTGCAGGGGAACAGTTGAGACCAAAAGGAAGGCGTTTGAATCGATAGAGAGCCACCCCATCACTGAAGGTAGTGATATCACGACTTTCCTCATCTAACAAAATTTGGAAATACGCCTCTCGCATGTCGAGTGTGACATAATTCTGATGTCCAGCTGCTTGTTCTACTAACTCATCTAGCCATGGAAGTGGGTAGACATCCACCGCGAGGTGTTGGTTTACGTGGCGGTATTCACATTCGTTTACTACCA
Source organism: Birgus latro (assembly GCA_018397915.1). Classification (NCBI taxonomy): domain Eukaryota; kingdom Metazoa; phylum Arthropoda; class Malacostraca; order Decapoda; family Coenobitidae; genus Birgus; species Birgus latro. Next base: position 5,480 of record JAGKTI010034509.1, on the reverse strand, counting down.
TTGGGTTTATTAACAAGGACGATAGGTGACAACCAGGCTGCTGTGGACCTTTTAATGATCTCTCTGTTCTCCATGTCCCTCAACATCTCAGTGATAATTTGTTTTGCTTTAATTGGATAGCGATACATAGGCCCATGACTGGGCTGAGGGTCTGCGACTTTAATATGAGCTGGAGGACCCTTGATCAGGCCTAACTCCCCTTGGTCAAGAATAAAATGAGGGTCATACTCAAGGATCAACTCAGTTAATTCTTCTCGCTGGTCATTAGTGAGTTGTTGCCATTTCTGTTCGCTGATCAAAGCTTTCAGTTTCTGAGAACGTGTTCTGTTTTGTTTGACGTGATCGTTCTCTGGGGGAAGATCTTTGTGTTTTTTAGGGATGTTAATTTGGTCAGGGATTGGGTTGGCCACTCTCTCGTATGATCCGATAATGGTACCCTTACGAAATTCTTTTACCTCTTTGGTGGTGTTTATGAGTGGGAAGTAGATGGTATTTGCCTCATTTACTTGGACCAAACAAGGATGACTATTATGACTAATTCTGGGTTAAGAGTAGATTATAAGATTAGTTGTTGGGTCCTCTTTCACAGGTACGGGCACGAATTTAGACTGGTCGGGGTCTAACTGTAAGGTTGTAAGGAGGTTAATCTGCGAGAAGGTTAGTGCCGGGTTTGAAAGTTCTACTGGATCAACTCTCACTCTCCCTACCTTGTTTTTCTGTCGGCGAATATGATTCATCACATAAGGGGTACCTCCCCAGATCATAACTCTCTTCACCCCATCCCACATGAGCGAGCTTGGCTCAACACGTCACCTCCCAGGAGTATGTCAGTACTAAGGTAAGAATTTGGTACTACCGGTACCCATTGTTTATACATCTTCTCGTCACCAACTGCTATTTCAGCTCACAACATTCCTAATATTCTCAGATTTGCGCCTGTGACTCCTTGTAAGCGCGGCGGGTTTCAACGTGTGTTAAGTTCTCCCCCGATCCGTTTGATTGCAGACTCTTTAATTAAAGTGTAGCTACTACCAGCGTCCATGATAGCTTCTATCATTTTCCCATTTGTTATTACACTGATAGTGGGGGATGTTTGGCTGCCAGCTAGTCATATTTGTTGAGACGGTTCATGAGCTACCTTCGGAGAGACACTCTGAGCTGTGGTGTTGTGACTACGTCCAGGGCATCCGCGTTCACCACGCCGACATCCGGGTCTGCGACAATCAAAATAATGCCCAGGAGGGGGTTTTCGTCAACAGTCTCGGAGGTTGAGAGATGTATTGAGACAATGAGCACAGTATTTATCACTATATGCTTTGGGGGTACTAGGCCGATCCTTATTTACTTGTGCCTGGTTAGATTTGAGCTCATGGATCCGGTGCTTTAGTTCCTTCACTTCGTCTCTCGGTCCATCTGAACTCGAAATGTTACTTTGTTTCGATGAGGTGGATGGTGATAGCTGGTTTCCTACTTCTCTTTCTTTCGCACTTCTCTCGGAAGGCACCGCATTGACTCGAGATGATTGCCTCACTTCCAATAGTTGGCGTTCATTTTCAATTCTGTCAATGAATTTTTTCAATGGGTATTCATCATCTAGAAAACCTTCGAGTTTTACCCTTGATGGAAGAGGTAATCCATACCACAATTTTCGATTGATAGTTCTGTCACGGTTAGGAAATTTCTCACCAGGAAATTTGTGTTCTGTGGCCCCGTGTTGGCAAATAAAGTGGTGCGTAAAGGCCTGAGGTGATTCTACCCAATCATAGCAGGCTGAATCCAGCTCCTGCCATGCCCGGTCAATACTCACTTCAACAGCAAACTCTGCTCTAAGGAACGCCTTGAATGTTGGCCATGAGGTTACTCGATTTTTAGTCTGGTTATTATGAATGAAAATGGCCAATTCCGAGCTCACTCGACTCTTCGCGATTTGTATGCGCATCCCATCATCCTGGCCACACTGCTCTACCACTTCAAAAAACATTTCCAGGCGAGCTGCTGCATCGATACCCTGTAGTTGACCAAGTTCTAGAGTTGGAATATCACGAGGCCTTGTGAGGTTCCCATTTCCTGACATTGTTAGAGATCGGTCCAGAGACTGAGGACAGACTGATCTCGAGAGGAACGGCTGCGACTCAAGCTGGTCAAGCTCATGAGCTAACTGAGTGTCTAGGAGAGAATTTCTCCTCCTTAAATTGAGTTTCTCCATCTCTCCAACTCATGGTGTTACGAAAAGAATAACTCTTACTTCTGTATGTTATCTATTCTACTAGGCCAGATACCCTTTTATCACTGCCAACAGTTTATCTTTTACTTTACTCCTTGCCTCACCTGACCAGTGAACTCCATCTGTTAGTGTTCCTGCATAATATGCTGTATTGAACTGAATCACAGATGCCTTGCCTTACGTTTTAGTTTCTCATTGATAGCATTTTGGAATGTTCGGTAACCCTCAGTAGAGGTGTTTCCCTTGTAAATACAGGGTTCCACTAGACAAATACGGACTACTGCCTCACAATTCCTCTGTATGACTTCTGCAATCTGTTTGATATCACGCGCTATTTGGCCTGGAGTCGTATGCCAACTTATATCATTGTGTAATGACGGAATTTTTAGTCTGTATATGAAAATCCCACCGCTTAGCTACCAGTGTAATGACGGAAAATTTGGGTTCCCAGTTATTACGGAATAATTTACAGATTACCACCGCTGTCACCAGTGTAATATCGGATTTTTACGATTATATAAATTAAATAGGAATCCCTATAATTAATGAAAATCATCAGATTACCATCACTTAGCCACCAGTGTCGTGGTGGGAAATTTAGGGGCGATGCTAATTACTGAAAATAGAATGAAATACCAACAAGAAACCAAAATTACAAGAGTAGGCTGCCACCACCCAGCGTATGCCGGGAAAGAATGATTAGACCCAATAAGATAAGATATAGGACACTGAGGTCTTGCGACTGAGTGATTAGGGTAGCGTGAGTAGTTCAGAGTGCGTGAGTCTTGAGATAGCAACACACCTTGCGGGCCATTCAATCTCACAAACAAACTTCCCAGAGGAAATTAGATCAAACACACAAAAACTTAATCAATTATTTACTAACTCTAAACATACAGTGTAAGAAATCTAGATTTTTATCAAAAATAAACTCAGATTACTTTTCAGACTATGAATATCCTAGAAAACTGAAATAAATGAATTCTTTTCCCCACTGAGATTATTACAGGGTAGACTAACGTAACAAGGTTCAAATATTTCAAGCGTGTGTTCACCACAGCTGATGGAATACTTGGAATATTATCACACTATAATATGAGGTATAATCTTGCACACAGGTGGATATATGCCGATCAATAAATTTACATACACTAATATATTTATATAACTTCACCTCTTAACCTAATACAGTATTCAAAAATAATTCAAACACGTGCGTGACTTGCACTTCCACGGTCTAACGGACTCGTGAAACCCCGAGACACTACCTCCACCAAAAGTTCCTCTAAGTCTGGAACATTCGCCCTAATTCCCAAAGGTTTTAAAGAGTTTGAAATATCTGTACTTTTAGGGGAAACAATAACATATGAATACCAAAATCCGCTATCAACTAAACATTTCACATCAAAAGAATAGATTATTCAAAAGAACGAATCAACTTCATATTCGATCTCGCAATACAGAAAGAGATGGAAGGGGGGAATTTTGTGTAACGGGCACTGGTAAGAAGGACCGCGTGGTCACTTCTACACTGGGACGAGAGGCCTCGATGGAACACCGACAATCTGTGGATATTACGCCGTCAGGACTCACAATTATTACAAACGGAAGTTAGAGGAAACATTATCAGTCAACCTACTAATATATATATATAGGGGATTAATCATAGGAACAAAATGGGGGGGATTTAAGAAAGAGCTTTCGACTGACCTGTGGATATTACGTCGTCAGGACTCACAATGAGCAACACTCCCTCGGCTACGTGTACTCGCTCGCGGTTGGCCTAACATCGGAGCTGACTTCGACCAATTCCTCTACAAGTTACCGACTACACCAACTAACAAAGAATATGAAACAAGGTATTCACATTCGCCATACATAGATGAAACTGACTTACGATGTTTAAAATTTTGTGGCAATCGTTCGTTGTAGATTCGCATCCGTATAGCGGATGCACGGGCCTTATACATTTAGCGGGCCCGTCAGTGTTGTGTGATGTGACCGTGAGAGGGGGCTGTGTGTGTTGCGTGTTGTTCTGTGTATGTGTGTTGTGTGTTCTTGTGTGTTGTGTTGTCTGTTGTCTGTCTGTGTGTGTGGTGGCTCTTTTTGTGGCAATCGTATGGGACTGACATTTTATACCGAAGTCTAAACCCACGAGTTTTAACTAATAACCATGTGTCGCAGTTGTCCGGCCTACGTGACTAAATGCAAGTGTAAAGAAAATTTCGCGGTTACAAATGTCTATTATCAATAATCAGACTTTAACTAAGCTCAAATTCATTGCCATATAGTACAAAAAGATGATAATACCAAACCTAACTTACAAATTCCGAACTCAAAGCGTGAATACAAACTTTCACAATTTTAACCTCGAGTTAACCTTTTGCCTCTTTTTCGAGAACAGATGATGATTCTCACTCCCAACTTGCTCCATACAGTTCTTCTGTTAATAGTACCACACTCTTGCTATAAATTAACAAGGAACAAGCCCAAATATGAGTTTAATGACCACTCCCTATCGATTGTAGATGAATTAATCAAGGGTTCAGGGCTACACATACATTACACTTATACTAACTTATACTACACTTATATTAACTTATATTATACTTATACTAACTTATACTACCCTTAAAATTACGGCACTACAATTGCTGCCTATCCAGAGTATCCACAGACCGTGTTCCATTCTAATACTCCATTTACTCGATCATCAGAGAAAAAAGTTCTCGCCGTGGCACAAGGGGCCCGATATACTTTCAGTTTTACGCCCAAATTAATATCCAATGACTGAGGTATTTGACTATGACCTACTAGGGACACTTTAAACATACTGTTCATTTACTAGTAACTGCGGGAATATACCGATCAATCTTCACTCTTATTATTGATGGAGAATTCTGATTAACCTCTAGAAGTTCGCGACTTGGACTAAGTGGGCCTCTAGTGTACTGATACCGGATTTCTATCTAAATCCCACCGCATTTGCCACCAGTGTAAGGATCTAAAATTTAGGTTCCTAGTTAATAACGAAAATTAAGAGAAGATCTCACCGCATTTTCCACCAGTGTAATAATGAGATTTTTGGCTGTATATAAAATAGGACATTACCAATCCCACCGCTTTTGCCACCAGTGTAATAACCCAAAATTTAGGGAGCCTCCGCGTTAATTACTGAAAATAAGAAGAGATACCCTCACTATGAATCGGAGTTACAAGAGTAGGCTGCCACCACCCAGCGAATGCCGGGAAAGAA
>JAGKTI010034508.1:0-11442 GCA_018397915.1 Birgus latro | reverse complement strand
TTGGGGGATATGTTGTGTGCTAAAGGTGGGGCTGGAGCTGGCTCTGTGGTTAGGGTAAGGAGTGTGTGGAGGAAGTTCAGGGAGCTATCTCCTCTCCTGATATTGAGAGAGTTTCCCTTCATACCAAGGGATTTTTGTGTGTTGCATGTGTTAGAAGTGTAATGGTGTTTGGGAGGGAGACCTGGGAGGTAAAGGAAGAAGATATTCGTAGGCTCAAACGTACAGAAATGACACTGATTAGTTGGAAGTGTAGTTCATCCTTGAAGGCAATGCCCGAAAAGGGAGGGGAAGGGCTAGGATTATGACTGAAGAGTTGAGAGGCAGGATGGGACTGAGGTGTATTGCTCTTGTGATGAGGAGTAATAGACTGAAATGGTTTGGGTTTGTTAAGAGAAAGGAGGATGACAACTTGCTGAGGAAATGATCTGGGAGATTAGGCTACTAGCTCCTTAAGGGTTTGTCTGAACAGTCTGGAATGTAAAATACTGTCTTGATCTGACTAAACTTCCTTTGGGAGACCCCCCTGCAGGGGGTCACCTTGACTTGGTGGCGGGGCTTGAAGCGTGGTTGGCAGTGCCACCTACTTTGGAGGCATGCCTACCTATGTAGTGTTCGGCATTTGTCGGCCTCGTGGACCAAGCACCCCCTACATCACTGGTGGAGAAGGCCTGTTGGTGATGTTAGTCTCTACCCATTTGCCATCTAGGGTGCGACTGTTGCCTCGCCACGTGTTTGCTGTGAGTGGCGTCCCGCAATGCTGGGAGACAGGAGTCCTGGGGATTGAGCGATGCTGCAGATGTGCCCTGCAGCTAGCAATACACCTCTTTGGTCCCCTATTCTAGCTAGATGGGCGGCCAAGTTGGGCCCGACCAGTTCAATCGGCTGGTCATGCGTTGGCTAGGGTCAAGTGGGCACTGGGGGGCCAGGTGGCTCCTATCGTCCTGGAGTCACCCTTGCACAGGTCCCCCAGTGGTTACCCGCATATACTCTCCTGCTACCTCTGGGGTCGCCAGTGGTGTCATCCCTGGCATAAGGCCTCCTGTTTTGGGGCTCCATGGTGGGTGGAGGGGCGGGGGAATGAAGTTTGTAGTTGCCTATATGGAGAATGTTGATAACAATGTTGTTGATGACACGGCCTCTGTCCCAGGACGTTCTTCAGACTGCACCACCCTTATAGCCAATCTGGAGCCTTTCCAGGCCCCTGGTGACTTTTCTCCTTTGCCCCATCATTCAGCTGGGGCTAGGAGAAGGCCACGTCATTTGGTTCGGCTCTCGGGTTCGGATCAGCTGACACGAAGCCTGAGTCCTAAAGTATCTAGTGCTGAGATCCTCCAGAGGAGGATCTGTCCTAGATACTGACATATTCAAATTGCACTGTGCCATTATCTCAACATGTGAAAAAGAACCCAGAATATCATCTCAAGGCAATGGAAGCATCCTCACTGAAGTGTCTTCACCTGAAGAGAGCCCACGAATGATGAGTCTGACCTCAGTTTCTGGGTCAGATGTTTCCTGCAGTCCACACAGTACTTTCAACCAGTGTAAAGGAGTGATTTTATTCTCGTGACCTTCGATACTCAGAGGCCTGATTGTTGGAGGAACTGCAGTCTTCAGGTGTGGTGAAGGTTGAGCACCTACAGAAGAAAATCGAAGGTATTTTGAACCCAGTACCAACATTGTTCCTCACATTTGATCAGTTAATGCTATCTACATTTGTGAAGCTGGTTTGGCTGTCACTTCCTGTGAAGCCATATGCCCACCCCAAGGTGGTGTTTCCACTGTCATGGGTATGGACATGTCAGCAAATTTTGTCACCATGCACAGGCTGGACTTCCTGGTGTCTGTGCCTCTTGCAGTGGATCAAGCCATAACAGCGACTGTACAGGAACCATTAACCCGCCGGCTCCCACCGACGTACGATGCACATCGTTACTTTTTTCCGCGGACAGACCCAACGACATGCATTGTACGTCACGCAGTTGCAAGGCCCATTGTGTGCACATTTTTCAACATTCACAGGTGATTTTTGGTAAGCATATGTGGGAGACCTTCCTCTACCTGCTGTCAAGCGGGGATACTGCCTGGACCCACCTAACCCCCCGCCCCCCCCCCCCCACACTGGGCAATTCTCCTGTTGGCAGTAACCTAGCCAGTAAAGGTATGTTGCCCCACGGTCTCTCCAGTGACGAAATTCATGGTGAAGGTGATTCCTGAGGTGGAGGACAAAGAAACAAAGAAGCTAGAGGTAGAAACAAACAGAAGTGATGAGGTGGTAATGTTGTAAAGGAAGGTGCCATATACTGGGGTTTTGCGTGAGTGAACGTTGCTTATAAACACCTATATTATTGTGTGAAAACCAATATAGACTTGTACTACACATAAATTCATACCAAAAAAATGAAATAAATACGTAATTTAAAGTGGCTTAAATTAGTTAACCCTTCCATAGTTCGTTTTCTTTAGCGAGGTACCCTGAAAAAGAAGGAAAATGTAAGGTTGAGTGCCACTTGCATCAACATTTTTTTACCTCAGGATCGCGATTTCTCCATGAATTTTCGATGTTTCTCACCAAAAGCGAAGGTTTCAGCCAAAAAACAAAAAGTCAAAAATCGGTCGGGATCTGGGGGTAGGCTGGGTAAAAAACCGGTCGGGACTGGACAGGTTAATATACTTAGGGTTTCATTCTCTTGGGATTTAACTTGGAAAGATTATATTTCCTCTTATAAAATCTGCCTGCAAGAGATTAGGAGTGTTAAGCTAACTCAGGATGCTTTTTACTCCTGCACGGTTGTTGACTGTATACACCGGTCGTATTTGCCCCTGTGTGGAGTACAACTCTCATGTGTGAGGAGGCTCCCCACATACAGTTCTTCTGAACAAGGTGAAGTCAAGGGGTTTTCATCTCATTTACTCTCTTCCTCTTTCTGGCTTTCTTTCAACCTCTGTCTGCATCTTTATCTCATTTCTATCGCTAATCAATGGTCACAGCTCTTCTGAACTGTCTGCTTGCATTCCTTCACCACTGCTGCAAGTGCATAGCACCCGTCTAGTAACAAACTATCATTCCTTTTCTGTCCAACATTCAGATACAGGAGTTAACCATTACTCCCAGTCCTTTATGTATGCAACAGGTCAACTCTGGAACTGTTTCCCTCTGTCTGTATTTCCTACTGCCTGCAATCTTCAGTCTTTTAGACACAGTGTGTCCAGGTATCTTGAAATGAACAGATCTTGAATTTGGCTCTCTGTTATCTCGTGTTTGTGTTTACTTGGAAGGAACACTTATACGGGCTCCTGGACCTTGGTTCCTTCCTCCTTGCATGAAAAAAAAATAAAAGAAAAAGAGGACCAAAAACATAACCCCATCTTGCCGTGCTTGCAAAAGTCATTATGAACCCTAACTTGCTAATGCCGTAGGAGGAAAAATATATGGCATCTGAAAGCTTGGCATCTTACCCTCTTGAAACATGACAGCTGGATGTACACACAAAAAAAAAACACCTGAATTTAAATGTCACTATACACCTATACAAATATGTTATTTGTTAAATACCTCAAAATACTGTAAGTGTTTAATGGATTAAAAAATTCAAATATGATAAAATGAACAAAGCTTACAAGTTAACAGGAAATGTCAACATTATACATTGTTTAGTTTACAATAATTCTGTGAAGTAATGGATAAACCTCCCTACATCATATGAGGCCGTCCTCGTTAGAAGGGACGCCTGCACCAAAATAAAAAAAAAACGTGAGAAAACGTGCTCAAAGTCCGACGAACTTCTGACTACCATAACTTTTTTATTTTGTTATGCTAGGACATTAAATTTTGTAGCAAAGTAACCGTGATACATTCAGGACCATGACGGTGTTAATAATTTATCAATATCATGACATTCAAAACAGCAGGAGCAAAAATTTTTACATTTATCATGCTGTCTGTGTTATGGTTTCAGAAGTTACATCGAAATCTGAGTGCGCTTTCTGTTATTACCGCACATGGTAATCATAATTCGTGGTAATAAACACAAAACGAATAATATTAACAGTAACAGACAGTGATAATATGGTGGGAAAATGTTGTGATTGCCTAAGGGACACCCGTGCTTCGTACACACCACAAAATTCAGCCATTTTTTGCAAAGTTTGGCGCTCGTAATAGTCATAAAGCACACGCAAAAAATAAGAATAGTGCAGAGAGTCCTTGCTGTGTTTGCCGGGAGAAGCCACAACAAAAGGGACTACCATGGCCGCCCACTTACTGGGCTCCCAGTGACTGAGAGCGGTCACGTGATGGAAGCCAAGCACTCTGATTGGCTGATGCTGCTTCCAGCACCAGGGAGGAGACATGTACTGGTTCAGCCGTCCTTCTCATCCGGAATTTTCTGCGGGATGATTTCCGCATTAAAAGGACTACCCATCCTTCACCTCTGTCACTCTATAGAGTGGTTGGGCATGCCTTCTAATTAGGAATATTAAGCTCACAACAGGGTGCCGACTGCACCGATGGTTGAGAGGACTCTTCACTTTCAATGGAATATCAACCCTACATACAGTGGACTAAGGGACACTTATCCACTCCCAGGCAACAGTAAACACCACAGTATAGTGCTATACTCAGTAACAGAGGCTTCGGCGGTGTGGCGCGAGCCACCCTTCTAATGTGCGATGCCTCATATCCAGAGAGTACCGCCATTAACATATCGAAGAGCCGACTAAGCCATTCTCTCTTTATATTATGGAGCTGCAATGGCTCAGTGGTTATTAGTTTTGTTTAACGATATGGGTGTTGTTATGTTAGGCTCTATTTCAGCCATAGTCAACAAGGAACGGCCTAACAGGATTATTTTTTGCACCCTGTCGAATCACATCAGTGACACATTTTTAACAACTCTGTCACACACACAAATACAGGGAACACAATATTTCGACTTCCACATGCACTGATATTTAAAACTGACCCCTTTGTTGATAAGCACTTTGCATGATGAAGGGCAAATTCCAGCTATCACTTTCCATACCTGTGGAAGGTCTCAGACACACTAATACATACATAAACCTAACAGGTATTACCTTAATAACGTTAAATTAATGCAGTATCTGTACAGTGACACATTTTCCTACTTTAGAGCCTTGATTCAGTTGCAGTGGAAGTTACATCTTTGCTATGAGAGGTGTTTCCGAAACGTATTTGAAATAATTTGATGGCAAGTAGACTGTAGATATAAAAGCCATCATACCATCATAGTGAAGTGGTTACTAAAGACATTTTTCAACTCTGTTGACTACGAGATATTAACCAGCAGTGAATACAATCATCTGACAGTGACCTCAAAAATGGATTAAGTGTCATTGTATTTCTGATGACTGATTCTTGCCAAGGCAGCTATGAAAAAGGATATTATTATTATTATTGTTATTTTTATTTTCAATCTTTAGCCGCTGGGGGTTTCCAGGTGTCACCTACGAGTCCTTCGGGGAATTTCCGAGATTTTGGCAAAAATACCCTTGATTAAAACCCTAATATCTGCCAAACTATTATAGATAGAGAAAAAATTAAGCATACTTAAGACTCAACAACACTTCCTCTTTCATATGAAAGTATCCTCGGGTTTCCAGGTGGTCCCATCGATGATTAAAGATAAGTTAAAGATGACTGGTTTTCTCTGTTTTGGCGGGCTAATCCGGTTCTGCCCCACTGCCAGTGGCCTAGGACTCGCTGGCAAGCATTGGCAGCACTGACCGGAGTGGTGGTTGTAACACTGCCTGGCCTCTTGGAATATTACAACCATTTTTTCCGACTTTTCTTTACTCACCGTCATAAGGATGAGTCATCACCCCTTCCATGTGGCTCCTCATTGAGTTTTCCGCCCGTTTTAAATCACTTTGATCTATTTTTGAAGATGATATTCTAAGAACTGCATGATTGAAATTGAAATATCTCAGAAAATAATTGAAATACAGCTATTTGGCTGAATATTGTACGATAAAAATGTTTGCTGAATAATATTGGCTTAATTGTTTGCCATTTAGCCTTGTGGAAACTACCGAATTCAAATATGCATAGTTTTTTCTTTGCAACACGTGTAAAAAAAAACCATAAAAGCTTTAAAGCTGTAACTTTCCTGATATTTAGTCGTGGTCCCTCCTATGCCCTGAAAAGAATATGGTTATAGTTAAGCCAGTTATTGAGACAAACGTAAAATTTACAAATGCATTCTTTAACACCTTTGTCTTCAGATCCCTTGTTGCTCTTACACAAGGCGTTACCTTGGGATCTTCACCTCTTAATATTACACACACTTTATATAATAGATGGTGAAACTTCCTTATTGTGGCTGCACAATAAGAATAGGTAAGTAGTTATTATTATTATTATTATATCTGTGCTTGTTCAGTTTATGTATGTTTGTATTAACCTGAACTTCGCTTTGCCAGCAGTTCCATAAATATCTGTACAATAACCTATTTGTTCTCATCTGACAATATCCCTGTCCTTTTAGCAAAGACCACTGCCAACTTATTCAGACTGGTGGGCCGATTTGATCAGTGGGGCTAAACATAATTACTCATTCCTCATGCATAACTAGGGCTTCTTGAACATCATACAAGCATGACTTGTATTCACGCCGCGGAAATGGCCCAGTTCTCGCAAGTAAAAGCAAACCAGCTACAGTTTTTACTTTTCCTTTAAAGTTTCCCTCATCCATATCAGTCTAACAAAGTACGAGTATTTCATTCCCTTTTATCCCTGTACGGTTCACTCTGGGAGAGTTTGTAGGAGAGGCGGGAGCCGTGCTACTGTACTATCCTTTTATTATACTTTTGCCACACTGGAAAAGTTTTCTGCTAAAGTTTGGGCCGTATCACATGATTTGGTCCGTAAAGTTTGTCGTGTTTGTGGTTCTGTGTAATTCCCTTCCCTTTTTCTCTTTCCTTCTGTCATATTCTTCCTTTTTCCTTTTCCCCTCTGTTTCTCCCTCTTACTGCCATCCTGTTTTCCTTCTTCCTTCTTCCTCCTATTCTTCCTCGAGCAGCTCTTTATCCTTCTTCTTCCTCTTTCTTTTTGCTTATTATATTCTTTCTTCTTCCTTCTACCTTTCATTTCAACTTGCTTACTGTTCTCACTTCTCTTTCCTATTTACTGTATTTATATATTTTTCCTCCTTCTTCCTCCACAGCCTGTTTTTCAGTTATGTTTTTCACCTTCTTTGGTATCTTTGTATCTCTCCTATAATTTATTTTTTCTTTACTACAGTTATATAATTCTTCCTCATATCTTTACTGTCATTATTCTCTTTTCACTCTTTTCTTGTTTTCCACTCCTTTCTCTTTATATTTTCTGTTTGCGCTTTCCCCGAGTTTCTCTTCCCTTCCCCTCTCTTTCTTATACAGTATTCTATAGGTGATTTTACTCCATTCTGCTTTCTTCTCCCCCTTACCCTACTTTCTATTACTCTTTCCATATTTTCCGTTTTCGGTTCTCCTCTTCTCTCCTTTTCTTAATTCTCTCCCTTCTCTTCTGTCTCTCTCTCTCTCTCTCTCTCTCTCTCTCTCTCTCTCTCTCTCTCTTTTTAACCTTTATTCTCATTCTCCCTTTCATATTTTTCGTCCACACCCCTCTTTTTCGTTTCCTGTACTTATCTCGTCATTTTCGTCATTCCCATTCTTCGCTCCGTTTTTATAAGGTTTTGCTATCATCTTTCCATTTCCTTTCTCTTTGTTGCTCTTATCCACAGTGTCCTTCTTTGCTCTCACCTGTTTCCTCTTATTTTCTTCGTTCTCTTCCCTCTTCTCAGTCTGCAAATGTTTCTCTTTTTTGCTGCCTTCTTCTTACCCTATTATCTTCTTCGGTTTCCTTATTCATATTCTCTCCTTTCGTTTCCTTTCGTTTCTATGTTTTTCCCTCCATTTCCTTCTCTCTCGTCTTCAAGTGTCTCTCTCTTACCATCAGCTGATTTCTTTTTCCTTTTTTTTTCCTTGCTTCTTTTTTCCATATTCATCTTTTAATCGCTTCTTAACGTTTCCAGTCGTTTCTTTTGCTTCATTGTCTAATTTCTACAAGTATTTCCTCCTTTCTGCTGCTTCTTCTCTCACTTTCCTTTCTCCTTAACCTTTCTTTCATATTCATCGTTTTAGCTTCTTATTCTCTTTATCTTCTCACCACTTTTCAAGATCTCTTAATCTTTCTATTGTCTCCGTCCGTTCCTTTCTCTCCTCCGACTTTCTTTAATCCGTATTTTCTCCTTTATTTTTATCCATTCCTCCTTAGTAATTTCCTATTATTTTTCTTTTTTATTCATGTCCTTTTCTTTTCCCTTCACCTTCATTCTTAAACTGTCTCTCTCCCATTCTATCTTCTTTCCAGTTCTTTCCTCTTTATGTACTTCGTCCACATTTGACACTATCATCCCTTTCATTTCCTTTCTTTTTTTATCTTTCTGTTCTTCAGGTGTCGCTTCTTTCTATTTCCATCGTCAATTGTCTTTCCTCTTCTTTCGTTTCCTCTGTCTTATTCAATTCTTCTTTGGTCCTTCTAACCTTCGACATGCCTCTCCCGCATTCTAGATTCCTCCTCCTTATCATCGCTGTTATGCCACCTTTTCCATGTTTCAGCGTTTTTATTATTATTATTATTATTTACTGGTATATTTTGCCCTCCTCATTTTCCTCCATTCTCTCCATTCTCCCGGTGTCTTTCTCTTTCGCTGATTTTTTCTTTTGTTTTCCTTTCATTCCCCTTCTTCGTCTTCATATTCATATTTTCCCCGTTACGCTTCTTTTCATCTCTTTTTTCTACCTGTTCATTCTCACTTTTCACTTCCCTTCTTCATTCTAATTTTTTTCTCTTCTTTAACCATCTGTGCTCCTTGGGCGGACTTTTTTACCTTGCCTTCCTCTTAATTTCGCATCCATATATTCTTGCTTCGCTTCCCCTCGTTTACTTCCCCCTTTCCCAGTTCTCCAATTGTCCCTTCCACTTCCGATGCTTTCTTCCTTTTCTTCCCTTCTTGCTAATGTCTCTTATCCATATTCTTCCCTCTCACTCCCTCCTCCCGTTTCTCCATTTTCGATATATCCCAGTTTTCTATCCCTTTTCTTAATTTCTTTTTTTTTTTCTCCCATTCTTCTCCATTCTTCAGTTTTCTGCTCTCATGTGATTATGTAATCTCCATGGCTCGTTTTGCCTTTCGTCTGTCCCTGTCTGTTCCTCACATCCCAGTTTGACGGTCGCATTCCTGTGCGTTTTAGAGGATTCTAGCAACCACTTGTCGATTTACAGTATTATCCATTTTGCACCTCCTTATTCTCCTGTATGTTTATATCTGTTTACTCAAATATCGAGACAGGTCTCATAAAATGCATGTATGAGAATGATGACGCATCACTTAAAGACAGCTGTTAAGAAACAGGTGTCACTTTGCATTTAAGCTGGAGAGAATCCGTTCACTTTGTATTGGTATGAGCTTGGCCTTTCACCGCGATAACGCACTTTATATGTTATTCTGGCCAATGAACAGATTATTTTATACAACTCAGGAGACGTCAAGTATCCTACTGAACAAGTTAACGAAGGCTACATTGTACCCGTCCGGATTGGAAAATAATCCTAAGGTGAATTAAATAGTCTGGAGTAAACAAGAATTCATTATAGCATACTTTACCACATATGGGGTCAAGAAGCTTTGCGACACCTCTTTTTTACCATCAGTTTGATTCTTCCTATAACAGATAGATGGTCATCTTTAATTCCACTGCTACGAAGGTTCTCCTTTAAGCCGAACATAATCATTTAGACGCAATATAGTAAATTATATGTGGCCTCGGTCTGATGGTGTTAAAATAAGAAACTTTCTGGCATCTTTTCCTTATGAACTTCTTGCTGTACATTATATTTACTTTAGCTGTCTCTTACCCGTTATATTAAGCTTCATAGTACTGACGTAGCTGATAACCAGTTCACTACGATTACGTCATTTTAATTTCACATATATTATCAAGAGATGAACTGAGGCCAGATAAGGCTTTTCCAACCAGAGGGAGTACAGGCAACGTACATAAGACCCTTCGCTACTAGAGGTTCTTTCTAAGCTGATTAAACTCGTCTAGTAGCAGCCTGAACAGATCTCATTGTAGTATGGGACTCGAGTCTCACAGGCAAGAATGTTAACATGCCATAAGCAGAGGAAAACTGGTCAGAATGAAATGTCATACGCTTTACGGTCGATCCGCCCCAGTGCCGATTCGCCCCGGGTCGATACGCCCCAACTTTTGGGGGGTATCGTCTCGTGACAGAGTCGATGCGTCCCGGAGTGAGTCGTTGCGCCCCAATTCAGTTATAATGATTATAATAATAATAAAAATAACAGCAGTAATAATAATGATAATAATAAAAATAATTTATTTAGATCGGTTGTATCTACATAGTTGCATCTACATATTTCTTGACATTGGTTATGTTTCAGTGCTTAATACATAGGGTTTGTAAAAGTACATGCTACCTGTCAAGCAGTCAAATGAAAAATAAAAACAAAATACAAAAATTAAAATAAATAACATCGCACATATTGTGCCCCCAACAAATTACTAAAAGAATTAAAAGGGTACAAGAGTACAAAGTGGGAGTTCATAAAAAGCAAAACTTATAATAAGAACCTATACATGTATATATCTACGTACCTGTCAAGCAGTCAACTGAAAAATAAAAACAAAATACAAAAATAAAAATAAACATCGCACGTATCTGTGGCCGTCAACACTTAACTAAATGAATTAAAATGGTACAAAGTGGGAGCATTCAGCAAGTTTGTAAAGAGCAAAGCTTAAAACAAAATACAAAAATAAAAATAAATAACATCGCACGTATTTGTGGCCGTCAACAGTTTACTAAATGAATTAAAAGGGTACAAAGGTGTCAGTTGGAATACCGGTCCCAGCATGCGTGTAGACGGGCCTGAGAGTCCTGTAACTTTTCCGCTGTATGCGCTGTATTTCCCTGTCAGACACCAATTTAACAGCTATGTCCACGTCTGCGGCTTCGTTTTTTAGAAGACTTAGTAGTACGTGGAATGGTAACTGGCTTTTGACAGCAGCTCTGTTGAGGCGGTTATGCCAGCCTTCTAAATCATTATTAGTCCTTATTGTGCGCTTGAAAACTGTCCAGGAAGCCGGGGGTAATGTCGAGGATGTGATCCACTGACTACGGACGTACCGTACGCGACAAATGTAATTAGGTCAGCAGTTAGTGTTGTGCTGGAAACGAGATGGTCGAAGATATCCTCAATTACTTCGTATGGCAGATATGGCAGTGCAAGCAACTTTTTTATAAAGTTGTATGTGTCACGGTCATATCGTTAGACATTTTGCAATCCACTGTTTTGCACTTGGCACCACATCGCCTGCGATTCACTCTGAAGGAGGGCCATCCAATGGCCTATTTCT
>JAGKTI010034507.1:0-11442 GCA_018397915.1 Birgus latro | reverse complement strand
GTCTCTTTACAAAGGGGTTCATTTAAGAGTACCTTAACATCTTTCATCAACAGGATACCTGAAATACAGGTACCTGCTGTCTGGATGTTGCTACTCCTCACCCTGTATTTCAGGTACCCTGTTGATGAAAGATGAGTTAAGGTACTGTTAAATGAACCCCTTTGTAAAGAGACTTTATGGACGCCCTGTACATATATATATATTATTTTGTATAAGAAAGGACATAGGCCTCATTTCAATGAATGAAAACAGTGGAAAAATCCGGGAAAGATTTACTTAGCACAGAGCAGCTGAGTAGACGACACGAGAGGGTAATGGAGGGGAGGTTGGGAGTTGAGTCTAGAATGGGGGAAAATGGCTAAATTGCCAACAATGGATGGGAGTACTGATGACATTAGCAGCTCTGACTATTGTTGGACATTGGCAGTGCTGATAGATGATACAAGTCACCACCTGAAAGCATGGGGGAACTAAAAATAATGCAGAGTCACTCAAGTGATGCCCCGCGGTATGATCCATTGCACTCGACCGTCACGAAAGTGACGACCCGCTGTTAAGGGGTTAACTCAAAGATCCTACACAATTTGACAAACCTTTCAAAAAAGAAAAAAAAATAGAAGCTATCTGAAAGAATCAGTGTTCAAAGAGCGGATTCACTTTCAGAATTCTCTTAGGGTTAATTATACATAACTGTAAAAATCCTATCTAACTAACTAAACACAATATACAAGAGGATGGAGTACTCTAGTGGACCAGCCAGTTCGCTCTTGGATTACGTGAATCAGGAGTGAGGGGGGAGGATTTCAGTGTAAGCGGGTGTTAGGCAGTTAGGGTGAGTAGGCCGGCTGCACCACTCGTTTGGCAGACGATATGAAGTTGTAGCGACAATCTGTATCATCAGAAGAACAGGGTTGGAGTGAAGGCGATACAAAAAGGATTGGGGGGGGACACGAACAAGTTAACTTATTAACTTATAAGAGAATTTACATTATACAAGAGGGAGGGGGAGGGGGTAGTCTAGCATGCGAGCACTAACCTGTAAACTTTGCCTTTGCACTTGACATCTCAAAGGCTTTCGATCGAGTCTTGCATAAATCTTTAATTTCTAAAATGCCCCCTTACGGTTTCTATCCTTCTAACCTTAATCTCTAGCTTCCTTTCTGGTCGTTCTATAGCCGCTGTTGTAGACGACCATTGCTCTGCTTGTAGATCTATCAACAGTGGTGTTCCTCAAGGCTGTCCTATCACCAGATCTCTTCCTCTTATTCATCAATGACCTTCACCTTTCCATTCGGTTCCCGCAATTTCCATCTCAGCAGTTACTTCAACAAACAAGGGATGAGGCTATGGCACACCTAATGTCTGACTTGGCTCGTATTTCTGACTGGGGTAAAAATAATCTTATTGTTTTTAATGCATCAAAGACTCAGTTCTTACACCTATCAACCTGACAAAACCTTCCACAGGAGTACCTACTGATGTTTAATGATGTCCAGCTCAGTCCTGCATCATCCTTGAACATGCTTGGGGTTTCATTCACTCGGGATTTCTCTTGGAAAGAACATATTACAACTCTTGTGAAATCTGCTTCCAAGAGATTAGGTGTGTAAGCTGACTCCGAACCTTCTTTACCCCTGCATAGTTTTTGACTTTATACACGTGTTTTATTCGCCCCTGTCTGGAGTACAGCTCTCATGTGTGGGGAGGCTTCCCACATACAGCCCTTCTCAACAGTGTGGAGTTAAAGGCTTTTCGTCTAATTAACTCTCCTCCTCTTACTAGCTCTCTTCAATCTCTGTCTCTTTGCTGTAATGTTGCATCTTTATCTCTTTTCTATCACTGCTTCAATGGCCACTGTTCCTCTGAACTGTCTGCTTGTAACCCTCAACTTCTACGACGGGAACGTAGTACCCATCTAGCAACAACCTATCATCCTTTTTCTGTCCAACTCTCTAATGCAAGAGTTACCAGTTACTCCCAGTCCTTCATTTATGCAACTGGTCAACTCTGGAACTGTCTTCCTCTGTCTGTATTTCCTACTTCCTATGATCTCCAGTCTTTCAATTGCAGCGTTTTCATGCATCTTGAAATGAATGTATCTTGAATTTGACTTTCTTTTGTACTGTTTTTGTTTATTCTTGGAAGGAACAGTTTGCAGGCACATGGCCTTTGGTTCCTTATTGCATTAAAAAAAAAAAAAAAATCAGGAGAACAGGGTAGGAGTGATGGCGTGATTCTTTGCCTCCAGCCTTTTATGGCTTCTATTCGGAAATTGGCTATGATTTTGACTGATTTCTTCGCAACATTAGTGTCTTTACAAAAACTACCAAGGGATATGGAAAATATGTTTACACTCGACCCACAAGGATGGGTTGACTTACGATGCTTAAAATTTTGTGACAAGCGTACGGGATTTACAATTAGGCCGAAGCCTAAATGAATGCGGATTTGAACTTACTATTGCTATGCTCGCAGTTGTTGGCCTACGTGACTTGGATGGCAAGGCCAATAATGCAAATTTCGCAATTCCAAATGACTATTATCAGTAATTAGAACTTAGATAAGTATTAATTCGTTACTACATAGTACAAAAGGGGAGTATTATTAATACTAACTTACAAATTCCTGGTTTAGAGTACGTAGACAGACACTCGCGAAAATTAAATTCTGTCCAAGGTTGTGATGTTATGCATAACTGGTAAGAACCGGCTGGCCGATAGGTACAAAGTCAACCATATTCACATAGTTGCTCAGTTTAGTTTTACTAATACTTGTTTTACTCACACTATGAATATTAACAGAGATTAAATTTGAAAAGTAACATCGGAAGTCAACATCCAATTAATTCATCTACATTTCTTAGAGCAGTATGTGAGAACGGTACGGACTTACCAAATTTGACTGTGAATCTCTCTATGAACTCCAGATTGAGATTGTGATTCCGCTGACTCTTCCACTCATAAGTGGCACCTGTCAGTCCACAAGTAAAATCGCGTACCTCAGGGGGTCGCTTCTCTGTCACCAATGAACTCTCGAAATCCAGTGGAAAGATGTGCCCCAGCCAACCTCCTGCCTGGGTGATAACATGGTCGTCTCACCTGGACTGACCCATACTCTCGCTGCTAGGATCGTCCCAGGGGCGCTTCCCAAACATACAACTTGCTATCACATTCACGCTCCATCTATTCATTCTTACGCTTCCAGCTCTCCACCTAGCAAGTGACGAGCGTCTGTCAGGTACTGAAGTCACTGTTACACCCTAGACCGTACTGACTGTAAGTTGAGGGAGTTCTGCAGTTTTCCCTCGAATTAAAGCAACATAATATTCCCACTGAACTGGGCTGCGCCCATGACACAAACTCCGCTGAACTCTAGATACATGATTAAATTCTTTGAAGTCTTGAACTAACACAGTCAATAATCAGACAGTCTGACCCGCACATATTTTCCTAACCATCATTTAACTTGACACTGCAATAGACCGCTTCAAAACACTTCAACATTCTTCAATCAGTCTCTGGGGAGAACGTCTTTCATGTGGCGGTAATTGTTCACAGGTCAGGTTCAAAAGCTTCTTCCAGGGGGTTCTGAGAGCCACTCTTCCCCTCCATAACAGAGTTTCACTTGTCCTGCGGCTTTTTGTATCTTTTTCCCCTTGAACACATTTTCTGCCACGTACACTCTTCCGTCCATCAAAACTTCCACTACACGATAAGGACCATCCCATTTCACATTAAGTTTTCGATCTTAACCCACACAAGGGTTCTAACTCCAACTACTTGGTTCTTTCACCTTCGGTTAGCCGCATCCCTATACTGTTGCGACATCTTCTGGTGCATTTCCCGAATGAGAGCATGGGCGGCCGCCATCTCGTCCTCCTCACCGTCGATGGAAGGTAAGGGCGCACCGACCAGTCTAGATGGATAAGGCAAAATAAGGTTGGTGCCCCGTAGATGTATGGACCGCCTGATTCATGGTGATCTGACAGGGCTGGAGCAATTGGGGCCAGCGGAGAGGGTGGCCCTGACACGAGGCGGAGAGGACCGACTTCAGGGTCCTATACATCCTCTCGGTTATTCCATTCCCTTGGGGATGAAAGGGGTCGTTTAGTAGAGCTTAATTTGGTGTCAATGGCAGAACCGTTGGAAGTCTCTGCTGATGAACTCGCCTCCGTTGTCCTGGGCAATACTGCGAAGTGTGCCATAGTCTGCCACATACTGCCCAAGTTTGTCTGTAATGTGTGTGGACTGTTTTGTTGTAAGGGGGAAGAACCTAATGAATCGGCTATAATGGTCCACTACTGTAAGAACATAGCGATAACCGTGGACTCCAGCAACCATGTCAGTGAGATCTGTTCCAATCCTTTCTGGCTGCTTATTTACTGGGGGCAATTCTTTCCACTGTTGCTGCAATCCAGTGTCCTGTTTGAACCTTTGACAAGTTACACATTTTTTTACATACTCACATACATCAACTTTGAGATTTTGCCAGTAATAGAGTTCTTCAGTCATTTTGATAGTTTTCTTTTGACCTAGATATTCATATGCATGTCGAAGAGCTTGAATAACTAAGGTACAAGGAGCTATGAGACTATAATGAAATTACCATCTGCCTTCTCTCGCACAAAATGTAATATCTCGTCTGTCAAGGCAAACTGATCTAGAGTAGTTTTTGGTAGTCTTTTAGCAGGGATTCTACCACCTTCGAGATACAGCACTAGCTCTCCCCACACAGGTTCTCCTCTTTGGCAATCTCTCATTTGTTCTCGGTCTAACCCGAGCCATGTGGCTTCAGGTGAACGGACTACTACTCGAACTGGGCGTGACAACTGGTCTGCCACAAAATTGTTCTTGCCTTTAAGCGATTGAATGTCATAGTTATATTCCCGCATCTCCAGAATCCGTCCGTTCATCCAAGGTGATTTAGTCTTACGTTTGAATATGCTTGTCAGAGGTTCGTGATCAGTAACTACAGTAAAACGAGTGCCCCATAAGTAATTATGGAAATTCCGGCACGCAACGACTACAGCTAGGGCCTCTTTATCTGTCACTGAATACTGAGCCTCTCAAGGGGTCAATTTTTTTTTTTTTAGAAATACCCCAATGGCTTGTTGGTACCATCAGTTTGAATTTGGCTCAGGACTCCTCCAACATAAGTGTTACTGGTATCCGTAGGGAGGATAAACTGCTGCTCTACCTGAGCTCTAACCAACACTGGGGCGTTCTTGAGGCAAGAACTGAGATGTTCGAAAGACCTCTGGCATTCTTCAGTCCAGAGAAATGTTCGAGATTTAGTCAAATTTTTAAGAGGCATAGCAATCCGTGCAAATGATGGAACATGTTTTCTCTAAGACCCACACATACTGAGGAATCGCCTCATTTCCTTCACGATGATGGGTGGCTTCATCTTCGTGACCGCCTCAACATTCTTCGGATCAGGTTTACTTCCCTCGGCCGAGATCTGGTGACCCAGGAAGGTCACTTCTTTACACATAAATTTTCATTTACTGAGGTTTAATTTCACTTCATTGTCAGCGAGCAACTTGTAAAGTTGTTTCAACTGCTCCAGAAGGACAGGGAAGTTAGGTGCCCACAGGATCAAATCATCAAAATAATTCTTGACCCAACCCTTCCGTAGATGAAGCGCTAGTAATGAGACCATTTGCAGGGAAAAAATTGTGGGGGAACAGTTGATACCAAATGGGAGGCGTCTAAATCTACTAGCTCGTCCAGCCGTGGGAGGGGGTAGATGTCCGTCTCGAGGTGTTGATTCACATGGCGATAATCAAGACACATGCGTTTACTACCATCCAGCTTGTTTATGAGGACAATAGGTGACAACCAGGCTGCAGCAGATCTCTCGATAATTTCTCAGTCCTCCATGTCTTTTAGCATTTCTGCAATAATCTGCTTCACTTGTTTGGGATAGCGATACATGGGTCCACGATTGGGCTGAGGGTCTGATGAGTCCTAACTCACTTTTGCCGAGAATAAAAAGAGGGTCATACTCAAGGATCAACTGAGCTAAATCTTCCCGCTGGTCACTAGTGAGATGTTGCCAATTTTGTTCTCTAATCAGGGTTTTCAGTCTCTGAACGCGTGTCCCGTTTTGTTTAACTTGATCATTCTCTGGGAGAAAATCATTGTGAATCTTAGTAACATTAATCTTGTCACGGGGTGGACTAACAACTCTCTCGTATGATACGACAATTGTGCCCTTACGAAAAACCTTTTCCTTTTGGGTTGCATTAGTGAGTGAGAAGTAAATCGTATTTGCAGACCTGACTTGGACTAAATAAGGGTGACTGTTATGACTGACCCTAGGTTGAAGGTAAACAATGAGATTACTACCTGAGTCTTCCCTTACAGGAACTGGCATAAACTTAGACTGATATGGGTCCACCTTCACCGTGGTAAGAAGGTTAATTTGCAAGTAGGTCGTGATGGGTTGGAAAGTTCTACTGGATCAGCTCTCACTCTTCCCACTTTGTTTCTCTTGCAGTGAATATGATTCACAACATAAGGGGTACCACCCCAGATCATGACTGTCTTTGTTCCATCCCACATGAGTGGGGCTTGACCTAACAAGTCACAACCTAGGAGGATGTCAGTACTGATATAAGGATTTGGCACTACCGGGAAGCATTGTTTATGAGACCTCTCGTCGCCAACCGATATTTCAGCTCGCAGCATTCCTAATGTTCTCAGAGGGGCGCCTGTGACTCCTTGTAAGCGCGGCAGGTTTCATCGAGTATTTACTTCCCCGTCAATTCGCTTGGCAGCGGACTCCTTAATTATCGTGTAGTTATTCCCGGTGTCCACTATAGCTTCTACTATTTTCCCATTTATAACTAAACTGATGGTGGGGGATGTTTGGCCGCCGGTTAGTCATAATTTCTGAGGCAGAACACGAGATCCTTTTGATGAGTCATTTTATTCTGGAGGTTTGTAATTACGTCCAGGGCACCCACGTTCTCCAAACGATATCCGGGTCTGCGGGAATCAGAACAATGCCCAGGAGTGGGTTTCCGCTAACAATCTTGGAGGTTATGTGATGAAGTTAAGGAGTGGGCACAATATTTACCACTAGATGTTTTGGAGGTACTAGGTTGCCCTTTATTCACTCGTGCTAGGTTAGATTTGAGCTAGTGGATCCGGCGCTTTAACCCTTTCAGTTCGTGTCTCGGTCCATCTGGACTCAAGCATTCTCTCTGGTTTGTCAAGGTGGACACGACTCTCAGAAGGCACCGCATTGACACGAGAGGTTTGACTCACTTCCAACAATTGACGTTCGTGTTCAATTCCATCTGTAAACTTCTTTAATGGATACTCATCATCTAAGAATCCCTTGAGATTTACTCGTGATGGGAGAGGTAAGCCGTACCACAGTTTCTGTTTGATGGTGCTGTCACGGTTATGGAACTTTTGTTCTATGGCCGCATGCTGGCAGATGAAACGATGCGTTAAGGCCTGGGGTGATTGTATCCAATCATAACACACTAACTCCAATTCCTGAATAGCACGGTCAATACTGACTTCGATAGCAAACTCTGTTCGAAGGAATCCCTTAAATGCTGACCATGAGACTACTCGATGTTTTGTCTGGATGTTATGAACGAAGATGGCAAGTTTAGGGCTTACTCGACTCTTTGCAATCTGCATGTGCATTACATCATTAGGATCACATTGTTCAATTGACTCAAAAAATATTTCCAGGTGTGCTGCATCATCGATGCCCTGTATCTGATGGAGTTCCAGAACTGGAATATCATGTGGTTTTGAGGTTTCCTTTTTCTCTCATTGTTGGATGCGGATCAGAAGATCGAGGATAGGATGAATTCGTGGGAAACTGCTGCGATTCTAATTTGTCTAGTTCATTCACTAACTGGGTCAACCTGGGTGAGAGTTCCTCCTCTTTAATTTGAATTTCTAAGTTATCTCGCCAACTCATGGTGTTAAGAAAAGGAATTAACTTTTATTTCTACAGACTTCGCGTCCCATTAGGCCATGTGTCCTCTTGTCACTGCCAACAATTTATGCTCTACCTTGTTTTTCGCCTCATCTGACCAGTGAACTCCATCTGCCAGAGTTCCCTCAGAATATGTTGTATTGAACTGGACCACCTTGTTGTTCGTCGTACGCTTTATCTTTTGATTGACGGCGTTCTGGAAAGTTCGATAACCAGCGGTAGAGATTGGAATGTCTCCTGGGTAAGTCCGGGGCTCTACTAGGCAAATACAGACTACTGCTTCACAACTACTCTCTATGGCCCCTACGATTTGTTTATTGTCATCAGCTACTTGACCTTGAGTCGTACTCCAACTGATATCATTGCTTCCTATCCAGAGCATACGTAAGTCATGCTTCCATTCTAACACCCCAGTCATCCGATCATCGGAAAAGAACGTTCTCGCTTTGGCTTCAGGGGCTCGATATATCCTCAACTCCATCTCCTGGGTAGTATTCAGTGATTGAGGAAACTGACTGTGATCTACTAAGGACACTTTGAGCATACTGACCGTTCCTGAGGAGATGGAAAAAAAAAGTTTGGCGCGAATTTTATACACCTGCTTAGGAAGAATGTTTATTCTCAGTGACAAATTATTTTTACTTGTCCACTAGTAACTTTAAAGGTCATTAATTCCAGGACTACCGTGAGGGTAAGTGGGCCTCTAGTGTACTGTCACTAAAGGGTTCTATCTCGATTCACCCATTCACCGCGGCAATATCACACAACAAGATCTTATTCCATCATCATATCTTATCCCGCAACAATATCTTATCCCACCGCTTTAGCCATCAGTGTCATACTGAAAAATTTAGACTCCGTATTAATGTTGAGAAATTAACGATCACCGCTGTTACCAGTGTAATGACGGGTTCTTCACTTACTAAAATGATCAGAAACTTAAGAGAATGCTGCCACCACCCAGTGAAATACTGGGAATTTATTAAAACAATAAAAAAGGGAGGATGGGGTATTTTGATGTTTTTGAGAATAAGAGAAATAGGGTAGCGTGATCTTATTAAAGAGTACGTGAGTAATAAGATATTAGCACACTTTGCGGACCACTCAATCTCACGATTAATTCTCCTTAGGGGATGATACGACTCAAACTCTAAGTGGCTTAACCTATTATTTACTAATCGTAAACACACACACACACACAAAAGAAAACAAAATAATAAGAACAGAAAAAAACAGATTACTCTGCAGACTATAAATTACTAGGAACTGAAAGAAAAATTTTTCTTTGCACTGAGAATATCACTAGGCAGACTAAGTATGATTAGGATCAATACTTTTAAAAGTATAGTTCTTCACCAGTTAGTTAGAATTCGAAAGAAGCAGATAAGCATGAGTGTGAAACTTCCCAACTGAATAAATACTCAGAATGAGATTATCGTACACTAATACTGTGATCTTCACAACTGAATAAAATACTGAGAATGAAATTGTCACACAGTAATAAAGTGTCCTTCACAATTGCATAAATACTCAGATAGATATTGTCGTCCACGAATACAATAACCTCTCCAACTGAATCATCACTGTAGATGGCACTGAAGTATTGGTTTTTATCACCTCCAGGGATACGAATCTCACCCATTTAACCAATATTACAGATGATACTAACATACGTGAACCCAGCAGCCTCGTGGTCTCGAACGGACTCTTTGAGAAGGAGTACTGAGATATTACCTCCACAGAATATTCTCTCAGGTCTGAAACTACGGATTAACTCAAGATCCTACACAAATTGACAATCCTTAAAAAAAGAAAAATAAATAAAGAAGAAGCTATCTGAAAGAATCAGTGTTCAAAGAGTGGATTCACATTCAGAATTCTCTAAGGGTTAAATATATGCAACTGTAAAAATCCTATCTAACTAAACACAACATAAGAGGATGGAGTACTCTAGTGGACTAGCCAGTTAACGCTCGGAATACGTGAATCAGGAGGTGGGGGGGGGGGCCGCTTCACCACTTCTTTGGCAGACGATATGAAGTGGTAGCGACTATCTGTAACATCAGAAGAACAGGGTAGGAGTGATGACAATACGAAAGGGATTGGGGGGGATATCAACAAGTAAATTTATTAATGTATAAGAGAATTTACGTTATAGGAACAAAAGGGGTGGGGGGGAGTCTAGCACACGAGCACTAACCTGTAACATCAGAAGAACAGGGTGGGGGTGATGGCATGATACTCTGCTTCCAGCCTTTTATAGCTTCTATTCAGAAATTGGCTGCGACTTTGACTGATTACTTCGCAACATTAGTGTCTTTACAAAAACTACCAAGGGTTACGGAAAATATGTTAACACTCGACCCACACGGATGGATTGACTTACGATGCTTAAAATTTTGTGACGAGCATACGGGATTTACAATTACGCCGAAGCCGATTTGAATGTGGATTTGAACTTACTATTGCTATGCTCGCTGTTGTTGGCCTACGTGACTTGTGAGGCAAGGCTAATAATGCAAATTTTGCGATTGCAAATGACTATTATCAGCAATTAGAATTTAGATAAGTATTACTTCGTTGCGACGTAGTACAAAAAGGGGAATATTATTAACACTAACATATAAATTCCTGCATTAGAGTACGTAGACAGACATTCGCGATAATTAAACTCTGTCCTAGGTTGTGATGTTATGCTTAACTGGTAAGAATTGGCTGGCCGATATGTAGAGTACACAGTCAGTCATATTTACATAGTTGCTTTCTTTATTTCTACTAGGCTAATAATAGAGTTTCACTCACAATAAGAACATTAACAGAGATTAAATTTGAATATGGAACTTAACGGTTAACTGATACATTGCGTAGACAAAAATATTTAGGTTTCAACGTTACATTTACACTACACTTACACTAACTTACACTACAGTTATACTAACTTATTCTACACTTAGATTACCCTTAAAATTACGGCATTACAATTGAAGTAGCGATAGAAAAGGTATAAAGATGCAACAGTGCGGCGAAGGGACAGAGGATGAATGGAGTCAGTAAGAGGAGGAGAGTTAATGAGACTAAAAGCCTTTGACTCCACCCTATTGAGAAGAGCTGTATGTGGAGAGCCTTTCCACACATAAGAGTTGTCCCCAAGGGACTGTCCTCCTCTGACTCAGCATACAACTGGGATCGGCAGAAGGTCATGACGTGTTGGTTTGGTTCCAGAAGATATAGTGCAGGAGACCTTTGCTAAGAATTTAGTGTTGAAACCCTCTGCAGGTGGCTCAGTGCTGGATGTAGACATTTTCAGATTGCACTGTGCCATTGTTTCTGCCTGTGGCCGTGAACCAGTGATCTCAACCCAAGGGGATGGTAGTGTACTTATTGAGGTGTCCTCCCCAGCAGAGATCTCCAGTCTCTAGACTCTGACCTCCGTATCTGGTCACAGTATGTCTTCTGTACCTCATGCCACCTTTA
>JAGKTI010034505.1:0-11443 GCA_018397915.1 Birgus latro | reverse complement strand
AGTGAAACAGTGGCTATCAGACTGTGAGGTTCGCTTTATTCGAGACTGGCCCGGAAACAGCCCAGATATCAATCCCATTGAGAATTTATGGGCGCACATGAAGCGGCAGCTGCGTAGTATGGACACATCATCTTTGCCTAAACTTGAGGCTGCAGCTATGGAGCAGTTTTAGTCCGTCTGTTCTGCAAAACTACGCCATCAGTCTCCCCAGACGCCTTAAGAAGATAATAAAGGTGAAGGGGAGAGGTATATGAGAGAGGGGGGTGTGAGTTGGGAGCGTGGTAGTGAAATGGCAGGGGACAGAGTGACATGGAGGCGATTTGTTTGTGGCCACCCCGTTCGGGATTGAGGCGTCTGGCAATAGATAGATAGATAGATAGATAGTTAATAGCTTTAGAGGTATTCAGTACTGAGAGGTTGTTTAACTGGTGAGGAGCTTTAGACTACAAACCTTCATTTATAGCTAGAAATATTTAGTTCTGTTAGCCTTTTAATAGAGGTGGTTCAAAGCCTTTCTTTTTTTAAGAAGCAATGATATTGACAGGTTTTGTGATGAATGATAAAAGGGCCTATTTTGTTGCCACTTCTGCAGATGAATTTTATATTGTGTATAAATAATATCACAGTTCTTTTAAAGGTACAAATGTGTTTTGAGCCTCTGCAAATTCCTTTGGAAGAACTGGAGCTTTTGAGAACTAAAAGACCTAATTATTACTGTGATTATTATTAATACAAACACTATCTGTATAATAATGGACTGATGTCTGTCTGTAAAGTATATTTGTTTATCCAGAAACTCCTCTTACACACATGGGCCAAGTTTGATGAAATTTTGCAGGAACACTCCCTAGGGCCCATGATTGTGTCAAAATATATGGAGATGTTTGCTGAGGGCTTGGTGTTAATTGCAGAGAATGGAAAGGGAGATGGAGGAAAGATTTAGGAAGTGGAAAGTTGGAATGGGGTACAAGGGTTTGAGAGTAAATGCGGATAAAACTAAAGTGATGCCATCTAGGGCTGGTGCCAGTAGTGTCAAAGCAGAGATATAGTTTGGCCATGTGCAGTTTGCCACAAGAATGTGGGAAGTAACTCCATCTTGTGCAGTGTTTGTGATAAGTGGGTGCACAAGAGATGTACAGTAGTGGTATTAGTGGTAATCTACGAAATAATGCTGATTTTGTGTGTGCGGTGTGTCAGGGAGAGCCTGTAGAGATTGAGAGATGTGAAAAGGTTGATCCTGCTGGAGAGTTTCTTGAGTGTGTGGAGGAGTTTTGTTATTTGGGGGAAACGATTTTGTGCTGAAGGTGGGGCAGGAGCTAACTCTGTTGCTAGGGTAAAGAGTGGTTGAAGGAAGTTCAGGGCACTGTTGCCTCTCTTGACATTGAGAGGGCTCTTTCTTCATGCTAAGGAATCCTTGTATATGCTGTGTGTTCGGAGTGTAATGATATATGGTAGTGAGACCTTTGCAGTAAAGGAAGAGGATATTCATAGACTCTGCACAGAAATTATAAAGATTGGATGGATGTGTAGTGCATCCTTGAATGTTAGGCCTGGGGGGTTAGGATTACAAATGAAGAGTTGAGAGGAAGAATGGGACTTGAATGTATTTGTGTTGTGAGGAGGGGGGGTAGATTGAAATGGCTTGAACTTCCTGAGAAGATGGGAGATGACAGTTGGGTCCGGGAGGTGAGAGATGTGTACATTGATGGTAGGGTTGAGACAGGCAGACCCAAAAAAAGTCCTGGAATGAGATCATAGAGTGTGACCTCATGGATAAGGGACTGAATAGGGAGGTTGCCAGAAATATAGCAGCGTGGAGAGCTGCCATAAAATGACCAAGGTCAACACATGCAAGCATGTTGGAGCCTTTATATGCGAAATGATGTAAATGAAGCAAAAGTTCCAAAAAATATTGTACTTGCAAAGTTGTTTTGGTTATCTCTCAGTAGTTTGTTTTCTGGAACAAAGCCAAATCCATTTCCTTCATTCCTTACCACATACAGGTCTCCTTCATTATCAATGGTAGTTTTATCATTACAGTATCTCATTGTATGTTTTATGTTAACGTGGTTTTTAATGCTGAAAAATACTTTTCCTTTATATATACCATAGGCCTGTCTCATACATACTGTCTGCATTACATACTTGTTCAGCTACAGGCACTGAGAATATTTTGTTATTTATTAAAAGTGAGAGCGAAATGCATAGACAGAAATGAGTAGAGCTGAAAGCAGGCTGCTAGCTATGTAGCTGCATAACACAAATGAGACAGGCAGCACTGCCACTGCGTCTATTTAAACAAACATTTTATTATTTTCCACAGAAGGAGCTACAGACACTGAGAATATTTTATCATTTGTTAAAACTGAGAGTGAGAGACATAATTTAGATGGAAATGGGTAGAACTGAAAGCAGACAACTACTGTAATTACATGCGTAACAAAGGAGACAGGCTGGCATTGCCTATGTACATATTTACATAAGCATTATATTACAGTGGACCTTCACCATAATGGACTAATTGGAGGAAAACCAGGTCTATTAAAGCTGATAGTCCATTATATCTCAGCCTCCCCCCCCCCCCAGGTGGGATTTCAAGCACATTTTAAATGAGCACAGTGGCATATTCTAGAACTAGAAATTCAAACTATACCCATTTTACACTCACTTGGCCCCTAATTTTGCCCTTTGCAGCTTATTTCATATCTCTGTCATAACATTTCTTCATGACAGGTACCATATACAATACTGTACTCAATTACCATAGTCTTTTATTGCAACACAGCAATCATGGTGGGGAGAGGGCAATTTCTGACCAGGCTGGAGGAAAAGGGGTAGGAAACACATGTATTATGACCCATTTCTCTCCATTTAACGGACTTTGTTTGCTATACCTGACAAAAGTTCAGTGGGCTTTGTGGTGTTCGTTAAATCTGATATCCAGCATACCAGGGTCCGTTATTGTGAGGGTCTGCTGTATTCACTACAGAAGCCCTGGACACTAAGAGTATTTTCTTATTTATTAAAAGTGAGAGTGAGATGCATAAATAGAAATGGATAGAGCCAAAGGTAGGTGACTAGTGGGTTGGCAAGAAGATACTGCTAATGCTTGCCGTGGAAGTTTAATAAATAATTCCCAGCTAGGAAATATAAAATCTGTCTGTATTCAAGACCATTGAAAAAATCTTGTTGATAATGAAGGAGTACTGTTCTGTACTAGTTTATTCATACATATTTAGTTCATTCATTAATTTTTTTGGTTTCAAAGTTTTGACAGATTTACAGAGGGTGGCCATTATGTGGTTATTAATATAATGTAGTATCGAGGAATTATTTCGTGGTTCAGGTGTATTACTTTTAAGGTCGGTGAAAGGTAGTATAAATATTACTCTTTGGTCAGGATACTGTACTAGTTGTTGTTGTTCACATTTATTCATTTTCCATCTTCAAAAAATATTGTGGTAACTGTGAGGCAACCAGCTTTTATTTTTCCAAACAGTAAAGTATATATTTCTTTTCAGTATTTTAGTATGCAGTTTTGCATATCAAGATAGGTAAGTTAAGTACAGTTTGTTACATTATTTGCAGTACTCGTCTGGGATCACCATCACTACGATCATCATCTCCATCTCTGCGTGTCCGCACTGCCCCCCATTCCCCTACTCCTGGTGGTACTCACAGCTTTAGTGGGGTTCCTCAGGCCAGTCCAGGCACTCAGTCATCAACATTCTTTCCTGTTAATGCCAACACTGCATGTCAAGCTGATGGTGGAGAGAACCAGGGAGCTGCTACCTCCTGCTCTTCCTCTCTCATGTCAGTGACTCCAACATCATCACCTAAACATCATTTTTCCCACACAGGTGAATCATTGATTTCTGTGAAATACTTGCTTATCTTTACCATGTTCTCTGTTGGTTATGAATCTTTGTTTAAGTATTGCAGTGTATATGTAACTAGTTAGGGTGTCCTCATTTTGATTCATGCATCACCAGGTGGAGAGATTGAGTCTGAGGTGAGTGATGAAGATGGAGCAGGTGGGGATGGAGAGCTGGGTGAGGTAGGGGATGGCCAGCGTTCGGTCATAATGCATATCATCTCACAGCTGCGTCTGGGCATGGACCTCACTCGTGTCACACTCCCCACTTTCATTTTGGAACGACGTTCTCTCCTTGAGATGTTTGCTGATTTTCTTGGCCATCCAGACTACTTTGTTAGGTGAGAGAACAGTTAAACAGTAACCAGCCCTACCATTTGCAGTCATTCTCCGAATTGCGCTAATGCTAACCTAAGGTTCTGTGTATAATAGATTCTATGTCTGGCAAACATCTGAAACCCTATATATAGGAGCCAATATATATGCTAATATCTACATGGAAAAAGGAAGCATGAAGTATCCCAAGCACTTTTGTGTATTGATTTATTTGCATAGGAGCTAATGTATTAAAATACTCTTTAGCTTGATCTCCACTTCCCCTCTTATAGGACCAAACTGTAAACTTGCTTAATGCTTTGTAAAGACATACCTTACTATTCAGAGGTGAAACATACATTAGATAATGACATTTGATAGGCTTAAAAAGGAATTATTGGCTTGGAGTGAGGGAAAGCTACTATCACCACCAGAATGACTAGCATTCTCTCCTTTCCATCCCGAAAAGGTTGTTATAATTCACATGGCAACATGCTTAACTTTTGTTCCCTCAGCTTAGCTGGTGGCAGTGTGTATGTTATCTCCCTTTATCGCTGTGTGTCCCTTGTTACTTCTCTTCCTCCTGTTTTTCCTTTCCTGTTTCTGTCATTTCCTTCTCCTTATTTCTCTTCTTTTGTCCTGTCTCTTTTCTATATTACTCTGTATCATTTTTCATTTTATCATTTATAAAGGCTCCAACGTGCTTACATGCGTCTACCTTGGTTACCTACTGGCAGCTCTCCTCGCTGCTTGATCTCTGGCGGCCTTCTCATTCAGTCCCTCTTCCCTGAGGTCTGTGACCTCATCCTAGGTCTTTTTTTGGTCTGCCTCTCTCAGCTCCACCCCAGATGTTCACACGTCTCCCCTTCCGCACCCAGTTGTCATCGTCCATCCTCTCAATTTACCCAAACCATTTCAGTTAACCCATCCTCATCACAACACCAATACACACCAGTCTCATCCTTCCTCTCAGATCTTTTGTTATAATCTTCTCATCTTTGTCATTTCTAAAGGAAAAATTAATAGAAAAGAATAAATGTGAAAAAGTCAGTGAGGGTCCCTTTTGTGCCCCCTCATTGGTTTGACCAGACTGCTCATAGCCAAAAGACACACACTTCTCAGTGACTGTGTGTATGCGCACATGCATACACACACACACACACACACACACACACTCAGTGACTGTGTGTATTTACCTAATTGTGATATACAAGAAATGAGCTACGCTCATGGGGTCCTGCCTCTATTTCTCAGTAAGTCAGATTTTGCCTTGCCTTAAACTCGTTTAAGTTTTTAGATTGGACGATCTCTTTGTCCAGGCTTTTCCACAGGTCTATGCATCTATAAGGAAAGCTATTTTTCTTGATGTCCTTCAAGCAGCTTGGCTTCTTTAGTTTTATTCCATGTCCCCTTGTTACCCTCTCATCACACACAAACAGATTTTCTCTGTCAGTTTCATCAACTCCTATCATGGTCCTGAACATTGCAATCGTGTTGCCCCTCTCTCTCCTTTCCTCTAAGGAAGGCAAATCCAGCCTTTCCAGCCTCTCTCTGTACGACAAATCTGCCAAACTGGGGACCATCTTGGTTGCTGTTCTTTGTATTCTCTCAGTCTTGGTTATATCTTTCTTTTTGTGTGGGGACCACACTACTGCTGCATATTCTAACCTGAGGCGGATCATGGCTACTATCAATTTATTCATCATCTCCTCATCCATATAATGAAATGGCACTCTTATATTGGTCAAGAGTTTATATGTCTCTCTAACTATCTTATTTATGTGCTTTTCAGGTGACAAACTATTCTGGACCAGCACTCCCAAATCTTTCTCTTCTCTCACTTTTCTGATTGGTTCATTACCCATCAAATAATTCAATGTTGGCCTCTTGGTACTTTTACCCATTTCCAGTATTTTACATTTTTTTTCATTGAATTTCATTTCCCACATCCGGCTCCAATCATGTATCCTGTCCAGATCCTCCTGTAGCATTTTACAGTCCTCTTCAACCTCTACCTTTCTCAAGATCTTTGCATCATAAGCAAACAGACTTGTGTAACTGTTCATTCCATCTACCATATCATTAACGTAAATTAGGAACATTACTGGTGCCAACACTGAGCCCTGTGGGACCCCACTTGTTACTTCCCTCCATCCAGATGTCCTGTCCTTTATTACTGTCCTCATTTGTCTGTCACTCAAAAAGTCTCTCATCCATTCCAGAAGGCTTCCCTTCAGGCCTCCGATATGCTCTAATTTCCATATTAGTCTCTTGTGGGGTACCTTGTCGAAGGCCTTCTCCAGATCTAAATACACACAATCCACCCAACCGTCTCTCTCCTGTATCACGTCAATCGCCCTTGAGTAAAAGTTCAATAAGTTGGAAACACATGACCTTCCACTTCTGAATCCAAACTGACTTTCAGTCAAAATGTTCATCTCTTCCAGATATTTTATCCATCAGTCTTTCAGGATTCTCACACAATTTCGCGACCACGCTGGTTAGGGACACTGGTCTATAATTCAGGGGTTCTTCCTTGTTTCCTCCCTTATAGATTGGTACCACATTTACCCTCTTCCATTCCCGAGGTACTTTCCCCTCTTTCAGGGAACACACAATTAAATTGTGAATCTTATCCGCCAGTTGTTCTCTGCATTCCTTCAGTACCCAATTAGAGATTCCATCCGGTCCTTGGGCTTTACTTACATCTTGAGTTTCCAGTAATTTATACACTTCCCGCACTTCCACTTTTATATCTTTTATCGCTACATATCTAATCACTCCCTCCCCCTCCACGAACTCCCTTTCCTTAGTGAAAACCGATTGGAAACATTTGTTCATTATTTCAGCTTGCATTACTGCATCCTTGTAGACCTCTCCTTCTACTTTCAGTTTGGTGATTCCTTCCTTTTGCTTCAATTTGCCATTAACAAATCTATTAAACAGTTTGGGTTCATCCTTACATTTGTCAGTTATACCTTTTTCAAAGTTCCTTTCTTCCTCTCTGCATATTCTTGTATATTCATTTCTAGTTCTTTTATATTCTTCCTTTGTTCTGTTACCTCTCTTTCTCCATTTGTTCCATGCAATGTCCCTCTCTTTTTTTGCTGTCATACACCTTCTATTAAACCACACCTTTTTCCTGTTTTCTTTCCCCCTTACTCTTGGCACATATTTTTCCACTCCCAAATTATAGAGATCTAAAAAGATATCCCGCTTCCTCTGTTTCTCTCTTGTTTCTCTTAATTTTCTCCAATCCGCATTTTCAAAAAATTTTCTCAATTCTGCAAAGTTTGCATTCCCAAAGTTGTATTTTCCTTGCCTATAAAGCTCATTTGGCACCACATTCCCTATTATCATCTGGAATTCAATGTCCATATGATCACTTTTTCCTATAGGACACAGATATTTCAAAGATTCAGTTACATCAGGTTCTTTGGATAGTAGCAAATCTAATCTTGCTGGTGTGTCGTCACCTCGGAATCGTGTCTCTTCTTTGACCTACTGCATCATTACATTATTCATTGCTATATTTAACAATTTAGTGCCCCACGAATCTTCGCTGCCTCCTGAGTCCCATTCCTCCCAGTTTACCTCTTTACAATTAAAGTCATCCATTAGAATTATATTGTTGCTTTTCTCAATTACTTTCTGTAGATAACTAACCATGTCTGACAACGTCTGGTATTCATCGTCATTCCATGCTCTCGTTTTAGGGGGAACATATACCACTGCCGTATATCTCTTACCATTCTCCCCAGTTTCTAATTTCATATTTATCGCTTCGCCCCTGCCCTCTTCCATTTCCACAGTATCTACATTTATGTGGTCCTTCACTGCTATCATCACTTCTCCTCCCATTTTTTCTTTTCTGTCTCTTCTCCATAAATTGTATTTCCCATCTCCCATATGAATGTCAATATCTTCTTTCAATTTAGTCTCTACAAAGCACATAACATCAGGTTCGTGTACCTTCAAAAAATCATTGATTTCTAACCTTGCTGATATTAGTCCCTCAATGTTTGTGTATGCCACTTTCAAACTTTTTTCATCATTTTTTATACTCTCTTCTCTCCTTCCCTCCATTGGTACCACTTTCTCAATTTCTGGTCCATAACTCTCCAATAGAACACTGTCTTTTCTTCCTCCATTTCGCTGTTCATTTTTTATCTTTGCTTCCTTTACTAACTCCTTTAATTGAGCTCTTTCTTCTTCGTTTGCATCTCTCCTTATCCAAACATTTTTAAACCCCTCTTTATCTCACAATATCCACGTTCTATTTATGATTTCATTCACCATTACCTGGTGTTAGTGTGTGTGCGCACGCACACATCTGCTAAGTCACAAGTGATGACGTCATCGGAAGGTTCCTGTGGTATGCAACCGGGAGCCTTGGCAGTTCACGTCGTAAAGGCAGCCGGGTGAGTGTGGTTTGTCTAGTTCCAACATTGGTAGCAGAGCGTGGTTCGAGAATGGCGTCGTGTTCGACCAAGTGGCCTCCAAAACTGGAAAATGATTCTACATATGAGAGCTGGAAAAAAGACATTGGCATTTGGTGCGAACTAACGGACCTAGCAGCAGAAAAACAAGCTTTACCTATTCACCTGTCATTGTCTGGGAGAGCTAGGGTGGCGTCTTCGCAGATTGAAACATATGTCTTAAAGCAGAAGGATGGTATTCAGACCCTGCTGAAAAAATTAGACGGTTTATTTCTCGTGGACAAAGGACGTCGACAGTTTGCAGCGTTTTATGAGCTATATAACTTCAGAAGAGCCAGTGATATGAACATTCGGGAGTTCGTGACAGAATTTGAGCATGTTTACTTCAAATTTACCAAGCAGGACATGGAACTGCCAAATTCTGTGATGGCTTTTATGCTCTTAGCTGCATGCAAACTTTCAGACAGTGAACGACAACTAGTGATGTCCGCGATAACTGAGGTGACATACGAAAATATGAAATCTGCCCTGAATCGTATTTTTGCTGGTGAAATTGGCAGGCAGAACGAGGCATCGGTGTCCGCCCGGGAGGTGAAAGACGAACCAGTATTTTGCAGTGATGAAGTTGAGGGTGACGAAACGCTTTATGCTAGAGGTACTCGACAAGGACGGAGAATGTTGCGGGGTGGTGCAATACGTGATCGACGTCGGGGTAGTGGCCGATATTCAACCGTATCTGCTAGAATTCCCCAACGCTCATCCACCGGCAAGAGGCAGAACCCACTTGGGCCTGACGGAAAGGTATCGAGGTGTTTCGTATGTGATTCTAGCTTTCGTTGGGTACGTGACTGTCCGGATGCATACGAAAACGACAGCAGTCGAGAAGAGAATTCTGAAACAGTGCACCTGTCGTTGTTTATGGGCTATGCGGATGATGCCGCTAGTTGAGGTAAGTCACAGACTCTAGTAGAAGAATCTAAGGGATGTGCTCTTCTAGACACAGGGTGTTCTACAACTATATGTGGAGTTGAATGGATCAATTGCTATCTAAGTGAGCTCACTGATTATGAACGTGATGCTGTAAGAGAAGAAGCGTCATCCTCAACGTTTACTTTTGCTGATGGTGTCACAGTTTCTTCCCTCAGACGTGTTACTTTGCCCTGCTACATTGGAAACATGCGTGCTACCATCGTGACTGATGTTGTGGATTGCAGTATTCCCTTGCTGTTGAGTAGATGTTCCATGAAAAAAGCAAAAATGTTGATTAACCTTGGAACTGACCAGGTCAAAATTTGTGGAACTATCATTGATTTAAAGTCCTCATCTTCAGGCCATTACTTACTTCCAATTTCCTTATGACTAGATCATGAATTGTGTGAAACAATCATGTTGGCAACTCATGGGGGTGATGTAGAAAAAACCGCTTTGAAGCTTCACAGGCAATTTGGACACCCAACATCAGCAAAACTAATTAAACTGATCACAGATGCGGGAATTAAAAGTTCAGAACTGGAACAGGCTGTCAAGGCTGTATCTGATGCTTGTACAGTCTGTTGCAGATTTAAGAAAGCCAAGCCCCGACCCGTAGTCAGTTTGCCCATGGCATCTAAGTTTAACGAAGCCATAGCCATGGATTTAAAAGCTTGGGGAAGGCATTATTTCTTAGTCCTTGTTGATTTGGCGACCAGGTATTGTAATGCGATAGTAATCGCAGATAAGTATGCGCCCACCATTATCAAAGGAATATTTCGGAGCTGGATTGTTGTGTTTGGCACACCTAGAAAAATTCTTACAGACAATGGCTGTGAATTCAATAATGCAGAAATGCGAGCATTGGGAGAGGCCTTCAATATCAAGATCATGACAACGTCTGCAGAGAGTCCTTGGAGCAACGGAGTCTGTGAGCGTCAAAATGCAGTCATTGGTGACATTGTTAGGAAGATAATGGCTGATAGCCAGTGTGAATTGGATGTGGCCTTGGCATGGGCAGTATCGGCAAGAAATGCTCTCACCAACTACTCAGGCTTTTCTCCTAACCAACTTGTTTTTGGTCAAAACCCTGGTCTGCCTAATGTATACGCAAATGATCCTCCAGCCTTGGAACCTTCATCACCATCAAAAATTGAGAGAGACAACTTGAATGCCCTTCATTTAGCTAGACAAGAGTTTATAAAGACCGAATCAGATGAACGCTTGGCTAGGGCTCTGAGGCACAACGTACGTTCGAGTGACCTAAACGACACCCGGAATGAAGTCTTCTACAAAAGAAATGACAGTCATGAGTGGCACGGTCCCGGAATTGTAATAGGCAGAGATGTGAAACAAATTCTGGTACGGCGGTGTATACGTGCGAGTGCATGTATGTCATCTAGCGCGAGCGCCAGAGCAAGATACTACAGTTGAAAGTGATGTCAGCAGTGATGAGAAGAAAAATGTTGCCTAATGACGATCCTACGCAAGTGTTGAATGACTATCCACCAGATGACGAGTCGGAAGATGATGTGGTCCCAATCGATGAGCCTCGCACAGTTTCTGTTCTGATTAATCAGCTTCCCAAAGTTTCTGTTGGTCAACGTATAAAGGGAATACATTCAGAAAGTGGAGAGTTGGTGTCTGGAAGGATTATAAGTCTGGCAGGTAAAGCCACTGGAAAGTACAAACACTTCTATAATTTGAAGAGGGACTCTGATGGCAGCATTGATTGGATAGATTTGGAGAAGGATCTTAGCGAATGGGAAGTGGTTGATGATGACACAGAAATGCTTGTTCTTTTCAACTCTGAGGCCATATTATGTGCTAAGGAAAATGAAATTAC
>JAGKTI010034503.1:0-11444 GCA_018397915.1 Birgus latro | reverse complement strand
TGCCAGACTCGATCGAAAGCCTTTGAGATGTCAAGTGCAATGACAAAGCTTTCGCCAAAGTCCCGAAGGGAGGATGACCAAGAGTCTGAAAGGCAGGTGAGAAGATCGCCAGTGGAGCGTCCCTGACGGAACCCATACTGACGATCAGAAAGAAGGTTGTGACAGGAAAGGTGCTTTAAAATTTTTCTGTTAAGAATTGACTCGAAAACTTTTGATACACAGGATGTTAAAGCAATTGGACGATAGTTAGAGGGTTGGGAATGGTCACCCTTCTTTGGGACTGGCTGAATGAGAGCAAACTTCCAGCAAGAAGGAAAGGTACAAGTTGAGAGACAAAGGCGAAAGAGTTTACCTAGGCAGGGTGTAAGCACAGAAGCACAGTTTTTGAGGACAACAGGAGGGACTCCATCAGGACCATATGCCTTTTTAGTATTGAGGCCAGTGATGGCAGAAAACACATCAGCTGAAGAAATTTTAATGTCAGTCAAGAGGAAGTCAGAGGGGGGAAGTGATGGAGGAATAGCACCGGAATCGTCTAAGGTGGAATTGGAGGAGAAAGTCTGAGCAAAGAGATCTGCTTTATCAGTAGAAGAAATAGCTACAGAGCCATCAGAGTAGAAAAGAGGAGGGAAGGATGATGAGGTAAAGTTGTTAGAAAGGTTTTTGGCAAGGTGCCAGAAGGAGCGAGAAGAGTTCGAGTTGGAGAGTTGGGAACATTTAGCACGGATAAAATTGTTTTTAGCAGAGCGAAGAACAGACTTAGCACGATTCCGGGCAGAAATATATAAAAGGTGTGATTCAGGGGTGGGTTGGCTCCGGTACCTCTTATAGGCCCTCTCCTTGTTGCGGACAGCATTAGAACAAGCGTGATTAAACCAAGGCTTTCTTGCATTAGTCAGAGGATATGAGAAAGGAATGTATGCTTCCATGCCTGAGAGAATAACCTCCGTAACGCGCAAGGCACACTCAGATGGCTCCCGGCCATGGAAGCAATAATCATTCCATGGAAAATCAAAGAAGTACTGCCTGAGGGCCTCCCAATCTGCAGCTCCAAAGTGCCACAGGCGGCGTTTCTTTGGAGGGTCCACAGGCCGTACTGGAGCGATTGGACATGTTAAGGTAATAAGATTGTGATCGGAGGAGCCCAACGGAGAGAAAAGATGAACAGTGTAAGCAGAAGGATTAGTTGTTAGGAAAAGGTCAAGTATGTTGGAACTCTCTCCAAGGCGGTCAGGGATACGGGTAAGGTGCTGTACAAGCTGCTCTAGGTCATTAAGGATAGAAAAGATGTAGGCTTGTTCACCAGGTGGATCAGTGAAAGGAGAGGAGAGCCAGAGGTGGTGGTGAACATTGAAATCTCCTAGAATGGAGATTTCAGAGAAAGGAGAAATGGATAGAATGTGTTCCATCGTAGAAGTAAGATAGTCAAAGAATTTTTGATAGTCAGTAGAATTAGGAGATAAGTAAACAGCACAGATATATTTAGTCAGAGAATGACAGGAAAGCCGAAGCCAGAGAGTAGAGAATTCAGAAGAATCAAGTTCAGGAACACGAGAGCAAGATAGATCGTTGCGTACATATACGCAACAGCCACCTTTGGCTTTGAAAAGAGAATAGAGAAAGTAGGAGGATACAGAAAAGGGTTTGCTGTCAGTTGCCTCAGACAGCTGAGTCTCAGTGAGAAAGAGAAGGTGAGGTTTAGAGGAGAAGAGGTGGTGCTTGACAGATGGATGGAATATCTCAAATTTGTTGTATGCTGATGATGCAGTGCCTTACCAAAGTGCCGTGCCCCCGCAGACTTTGGCGACCATGGAATGCCACACCTCTCTGTCTTCTGTCATTTGCAGCAGTTGTCCAGCCGTGTATCCTCCCCTCACTGTTCTTACTATTCCATCCATGTACTTCTCTCTTTGCTAGTGCAGAGTTTTGCTGATATCTGAGTGTCATGCCTTGAGAGTAAATGGAGAAAAGAGTAAAGTGATGGTCATTGAGAGAGAAGATGACTCCCAGTGAGATGTTGCAGTGAATGGAGAGAGACTGGAATTGGTGAGAGTTCAAATACTTTGGTACAGTAATAGACAAGAGAGGAAAATGTGCAAAATAAGTGGAAAGTAGAGTGATACAAGGAAGAAAAGTAGCTGGGGCAATGAAGGCCTAGATAAGAAACAGAGGCTTGAGTGTTGCAGCTGCACGAGGCTTACATGAAGGAGCATTAGTGCCAACTTTAACATATGGATGTGAGACTATGGTGTGGCATGAATATGAAAAGTCAAGAGTAAGAGCAGTGGAGATGGGACTGCTGAGGAATGTATGTGGAGCATGGAGGGTGGCTCAGATACGAAATAATGTGATTCAAGAAAGGTGGAGTGAGGAAGACAGTGGACACCAGAATCGAAGAGAGTGTACTGAGATGGTATGGTCATGTGGAGAGAATGGATAACAATAGAGTGGTGAAAAAGGTATAGCTGAGTGAATTTGAAGGAGGGAGGAGGCAAGGTAGGCCAAAGAGGAGGTGGAGAGATATGATGGATGAGCGTGTGAGGAAGAGAGGTTTGGAAGCCAATGAGGCTAGAGAACTGACAAGAAATCAAGCTGGCTGGATGAATTTTGTGAGGAGAAGTGCATGATCAGGGATTTGGTACCCCTTTTTAATGTGGCACTGTCTGGATTGACTCTATTGGATACGTTTATGTGAAGCTACACAACCTGGTGAATGTTTTTGGCGTATCCGATAGAGCCAGGATTCCAGGGGCTTGAATGATGAGTGAATGGAAGAGTGGCCCATTGGATTGGGCAATTTGGGCTGTCTGGATATTGCTACTCCTCACCCTGCCCTAGGGTGGGAGATGAGGTCCAGATGATGATTATGATGATTGAGCAGTAAGAGCATTAATAATTGGACTTTTTTTTTTTTCCAGGTGATTATTGCTGCTCATGCCCCTCCTGGCTACTTTGAGAGGTCTACAGCAATTCCCTTCTTCAATGCCACCTATAATGCTGCTTATGTAGATCTCATCTTTGAATATGGGGATGTTGTCATGGCCCAGATATATGGACATGAACATACTGACAGCTTCAGGCTTTTCTCATCATCTGTGGGTAAGTTTAGGAGAAAACTGTGAAGTTAGGTGCAAGATATCTGATCATGAAGCTGATGTCAGAATTATAATCGCCAATCATAGCATTTTGAAGCTCTGACTGGTTTGTAAATGGATGTATGGGCCATTTCACGGAGATTGTTGGTAGCCTCTGTTTATGATTTTCTTTCTCAGTTTATGGATCCTACCCAGCTTCAGCTTATTATTTCCTTTCCCATTTGGAAATGAATGACTAGCTGGATAGCACCAAAAGAGGTAGTTTGGTTAGGACTGAGATATGTAAATGACATTATAGTGATAGCTCTTTGCAGGCTAGACTTGAGATAACTTTTAGACAGGATAGTTCTCAGTTCATTGCAGAGTTTGAGTCACACAAAAAGGTTGCCCTACCTTGATGCACTATTAGCCAAAGTAGGAAATTACTTAAAGTTTATATATATATATATATTTTTTTTTAAATAGAAAATCATCCAACAAAAATGGCTTCGTGCATTTTTATTCAGCTATGGATGGAAGAGCAAAGCAAGATATTCAAATAGCCTTTTTATCTTTGGTGTCTGAGGATTTGTAATAAGCTCTTACAAGATGAATTATGACTACATCTTCAGATCATTCGCTGACTTGAGATACTCTTCTTACTGTATCCTCAGAGTCAAGAAGAAAGCTCTTTGATATGTTCAAATCATTCATTGCCTTGAGATACTCTTCTTACTGTATCCTCAGAGTCAAGAGGAAAGCTCTTTGCATTCACCAAAGCACACACAGGAAAATAAGGTTAAAATGGGAGAACTGCTTTACCTAATACAGCAGTTGATGATAATTGCTAGTATATGCACAAAGCAGGAACTGCAGTTGTAAGATCAGTGACAATCACTACATGGAGTTTGATAAGAAAGACTTGTTAGCAACAAGATCATCAGAGTGCAGAGTGTACATTGTTCATTGCATAGATTGTAAAAAAGTATACATACATACATCATGTAATACAGTGTTGCCTCATGAGGAGCATAGGAGCCCAGGGCTAGGCAAGTTGGTCCTGACATTTAAGATGAGAGTGACCAACCTTACTCATCCCTGAGTGGTATTATGTGAGGAATAAACCCCAACCACCCTTTTAAAAGTATATTTTGGCATTATTGGTGAAATATTTCAGGGTATAAACAAAAAGACTGTCAGTGTGATGTTACAGTGAATGGAGAGAGAATGGAATTTGTAAGAGAGTTCAAATACCTGGGTACAGTGATAGAAAAGAGAGTGGAACGTAGAGTTACACAAGGAAGGAAAGTAGCTGGTGCTATTAAGGCCTTGATAAGAAACAGACACTTGAGTGTTGCAGCTGTCCAAGGCTTACATGAAGGAGTGTTAGTGCCAACTTTAACATACGGATGTGAGACTATTGTGTAGCATGAAAATGAAAAGAGTAAAAGCAGTGGAGATGGGACTGCTGAGGAAAGTATGTGGAGTACAGAGAGTGGATAGGATACTGAATAATGTGATTCATGAAAAATGCGGAGTGAGGAAGTCTGTGGACGTCAGAATTGAAAAGAGTGTACCGAGACGGTATGGTCATGTGAGGAGAATGGTTGACAACAGTGGTGGATGAGTGTGTGAGGAAGAGAAGTATGGAAGTTGGTGAGGCTAAGGGACTGACAAGAGAGCGAGCTGGCTGGATGAATTTTGTGTGAAGTGCATGGCACCCCTTTTTAACCTG
This sequence comes from Birgus latro, assembly GCA_018397915.1. Taxonomy (NCBI): domain Eukaryota; kingdom Metazoa; phylum Arthropoda; class Malacostraca; order Decapoda; family Coenobitidae; genus Birgus; species Birgus latro. The sequence continues at coordinate 6,635 of JAGKTI010034503.1, read as the reverse complement.
CTGAGTCCCACCGACGTACGATGCACGTCACTACTTTTCCACGGACAGACCCACCGACGTGCATGGTACGTCAGTCAGTTGCAAGGCCCATCGTTTGCACATTTTTCAAGATTCGCAGGTGATTTTTGGTAGGAATATATGGGAGGCCTTTCTCTACTTGCTGTCAAGTGGGGATACTGCCTGGCCCTACATGCCCCCCCCCACACATACACACACTCGGCAATTCACCTGTTAGCAGTAACCTGGCCAGTAAAGGTATGTTGCCCCACGGTCTCTCTAATGACGAAATTCACATTGAAAGTGATTCCTGAGGTGGAGGACAAAGAAATAAAGAAGCTAGAGCAAGAAACAAACAGAAGTGATGAGCTGGTAATGTTGTAAAGGAAGGTGCCATATGTGGATGTGTTGGGTGACTGAACAGTGCTTCTATTGCCTATATAACTGTGTGAAAACCAATATAGTCTTGTACTACACATAAATTTGTACCAAATAAATAAATAAATACGTAATTTAAAGGGGCTTGAATTAGTTAACCCTTCCATAGTTCATTTTCTTTGTAGCCATGTGCCATGAGAATGAAGGAGGGCGATTTCTCTATGAATTTTCGATGTTTCTCACCAAAAGCAGAGGTTTGAGCAAAAAAAAAAAAAAAAAAAATTGAAAATCAGTTGGGTTCTGAGGGTGTGTTGGGTAAAAAATCAGTCAGGACTGGACAGGTTAATGTGACAGTGTTTGGTTTGGCTCTATCAGATAGGTATATGTAAAGCTACAGAATGTGGTGAAATTTTTTGTGGCCTATCTGATGGAACCAGGATTTTGACGGCCTGAATTATGAGTGAATGGAAGCATGGCCCATTGAACTGGGCAAACTTTGGCTGTCTGGACATTGGTACTCCTCACCCTGCCTTAGGGTGGGAAAGAAGGTCCTGATGATGATGATGAGCAAAAGGATCACTGAACACAAGTGTGATATGAAAAGATTCAACATAAATAATGCTGTTGTAAAACACATATGGGAAACTAGTCATTTAATTAACTGGAAGGAGTCATAGTTCACAAGGTATGAAAACAATTTATATCAGGGAGGTGTTTACGGGCTGTTTTTAGTGTATCAAGCAACAGTTTTAACCAAGACAATGGCTTCCTTATGTTAGCCAAACCATTAGCACACTTTCCAACTAGCACAGAACCTGTTTAGCAAATTATCAGATATAAATAGTGTTGTCAGACCTCTGGCCTCAACTATTTAAGCAGTTCATATTCGCTATTTTTCCTGAGGGAGCTGTCAAAGGCGAAATGTTGAATAAATCCTGGGTCCTGTCACTGCCTATGGCTTTCTGCATCAGGCTGTTACAGTCCATGCTGTTTGTTGTATGTTGGATGGTGGTGTTGCCTGTTCATGCCAATACAAGAAGGGATGATTTCTGGCCTCCCACTCCCACCTCTTTTTAACTCCCTTCAGGCATGACCATGCTTTTCCACTGTATTCTATTAGAATATTCCACGATGAACCAAATTATAGAGATGAAGAGGTTGTGAACTTGCATACATTGCAGACACTTCTGGTTCTAAAAGTGCTTTGTTTACATAACATTTTAGCTACACTACAAAGCTCACTATACAGTAGTTCAGATTTCAAAGTTGAAATGCTGCCAACATTGCAGAGTTCAACCTAAAGCAGTTGAAACTTTATGCTCATATGTGTCTAGATGCATAAAGGAGTTAGTTGCCTTATATGACATGCTTGGTATACAAAAGGACTGTAGCTTTCTTTCCCTCCTGTTCCCAGGTAATGGGTGTACAGTACAGTATTGTAATATCTAATAATACCTGGATATATATAAATTTAAAATAGTTTGGTTTTCATTTGTATAATGTAATACATAAAAGTAAAGTTAGTTTACATTTCCTTTTTTCCAGCTGGGCAACACAGTGTTGGCTTCCTAGCCCCTTCTGTCACTCCATGGTTCCCCTCTACTGTTGCTGGTGGAACAGCCATCAACCCTTCCCTCCGTCATTATCTCTACAACAGGTCGACTCTTCTTGACTACAGTCAGTACCATCTGAATCTTAGTAAGGTGAATAGTACCCTGCTTAATGATGATGATGGAAAGAATCAAAACACTAATTATGGTAAATATTCTGGTGCAACCACTAATATAAGTATCACTCCATGGGAGCTTTACTACCAGGCAAGGCAAGCATATGCTCTGACATCTCTTGACTTTAACAACATGGCAGAATTACATAAGAAAATGGAAGAGGATGATACAGTATTTCAGACTTATTATATTAGAAACTCGGCAGGATATGATGATGGCACATGTGACTCTAAGTGCAAGAGATCCCAGCTCTGTGCCATCACCAGCCTACACATAAAAGATATGGAGCTTTGTCTGAAATCTAAGTCAAATGAAGAATTAAAGGAGCGCATCAGTCCATTAGAGGGAGGAACTTTCCATCTTCCCTCCACAAGATATTCCAACATGATCATTGCCATAGTTGCCATTAGCATGGCCTTGATGATGTCACTGGCTGTAACTGTGGCTGTCATGTTGGTACTGCTGGTGCTAAAGAACCACAGGGCACCAGGGGAAGGAAACTTGCCCATCTGTGATTTTACCTGGCGTAGACAGAGGCAGCGATATAACCAGCTTGCTTAGGTATTGCTGTACCTTTAATATTTAATAGTTTAAAATTAGCATTTATTATTATTTTATAAATTTTAATGTAAATATGAACTTTAATAATTTTTAGTTACTGACCTGCCGTAGACAGAGGCAGTTATAACCAGCTTGCTTAGGTATCACCATACCTTTATTATTTTATTTTAAAATGAGAATTAATTGTTGTATAAATTTATTAATTGTTATATAAATTTTAATGTAAATATGAACACAATTTTTAGTTTCTGACCTGCCATGGCAGAGTTTCTCTCTCATTAGGGAGCAGCACATAAGATACTGTACCAACAAGAAATTGCTAACATGCTTTTAGGTTATCACAGCTGTCTCAGTAGCAGCCACTCTGAAATAAACTCTTCACTCATTACTGATGTAACAGACTGCTCCACTTATTTATTCCAATCACTGATATTAATTTTATTCACTGAATGTACCATATACCTCTGCACTAACACACAAACTCTGTAGTTGCACACCTGCACAGTACTGGAATATTTTTGTACTGTAATTACCTCTGTGTTGTAAACCACTTGTGTACCCAGTAATAATGGAACCACGAAAATGACTGAGTTTGATGTTGTCCTCGTGCAATATACAGAAGTTCTACTCTTTGGTTAAGGAGTACATTTAGAGTACACTCAAAAGAAGAACAGCATCACACTGCTGAATAATTTAACCCAATAAGAAAGAATTCATGTATCAAGTTGTTCCAGTTGACATGACTGAGAATATATTTTCTCCAAAATGCTAATGTAGGGAACATCACTACACTGATTAAACAGGGTATGGGAGGCAGAACTGAGGAATCACAGAGATAGTCTTCAACCTTGATTGCTCCATCCCATCTACTCATGGTTTTTGACAGAAGTCTGCTAAATGGATGTTAATGGCAGTAGCTTGGAAAGCTGTACGTACATGAAAACCAAAATCAGTGAATGAGTTAAACCTGTTACATGGAATAATTATTCCACATTTTACTTGGCCCTTTCTTGGCATTGCTTAAAATTCTTATGTTCAGTTATTACAGAAAGGACTCAGGTTACGTCAGAGTTCTGTTCCTGAGACATGTCGTGTCGATTTGTACGTACCTTGAGTTTCTGACTAAATCATACATTTACACCTTACATCAATGCATAAGTGGACTTTTCAACCATACATTGTATACATACTGTATAATACTCTTATGATAACTCATGTTAACATACCTTCTGACAATATCAGCTTGACTGGAATGGTGTTCAGGAAGGCACTGCATCAGGGGAGTCCGGAGATGAAGCTGGGGTTCGGACTGGGGTTGAAGCTGAGGTTCGGACTGGGGTTGAAGCTGGGGTTCTCAGCCACAGTTGTCCAGCTCATCCCCAGTGCATGTCCGATCTCTGATGCCTTTTCTCCCTTCTGATTACACTTAGTAGCTGATGTCCACTTTTTCGCATAACGTGATGGTCTTTCATTTACTGGGATCTTTATTGTCACTAGGAAGCTTACTCTTAGGCATCATTGAATTGAGACTGCAAAAAACAAACATGATAATCACAGTAACTGCGTCTTTGATCGCGGCAGTGGTGAGACCGAGACCGATTGGTGGCAGTCAAGCGTGAGGCAGGAAAACACTGGAGACATCTCACAGCAGACAGCAACACTTCTATTTTAAAACCCACACTTTACATTTATTTCTTAATTTTTTTAACCCTATGAGATTTCTGTGCCGACCACATTATGTCTGTGTTAGAGTCAGCCACCCTCAAGCTGACCCACATCTTCACGGCACGATATTTTTCTTTGATCCCTCTGTGTATATACACTTTTCATGCTAGAATGTTGGTTGTGGTGTCATTTTAAAGCTGAATAGTTGTACTTTATCGTAGTATGTTCAAAAAAAGAAGAAAAAAGAAAAAATGTCAAAATGACAAATTGAAGTTAGGTGTAAACCAAAAATTTTATACCATGCCGTACAAAAAAAAAAAAGCTAATAAAGATATGTAAACATGGTTTAAACCATGCAAAACTACAGTAAATTACCTTTACAGTGATATATATATTATGATAATTTTTCCATTTTGTTGCGTGGTAAAGCGAAAGGAAAGAGATGCATAATTTTCTTTTTGTCTCGCCCGCATATTCGCTTCGCAATCTTTTTCTTTGATCAGTCAGTGCAACTACACTTTTTAGGATAGGATGTTGGTTGTGGTGTAATTTTGAAGCTGAATAATTGTATTTTATCAAAGTATGTTCCAAAAAGGAAAACAAATTAAAAGTCAAAGTGATGAGTTGAAATTAGGCAAAAAACACATTTTTTTTTACCTTGCTGTAGAAAAATATCCACCAAGAATAAAGTGATAAAGAAACAAAGCCATGAGTCAGACCAGCTGTGCAGTACCTGCCATGCATAGAGCAACCATTCCGTGACGTCACGCTCGAGTCTCTCTGTTACGTTGCATAAACACGATTTATGGTGAATATTTTACAAAAGCTTCTTAAAATTATGATTAAAAGCATCATCGGAATCTCTGAAATTAGATTTGAAATGACGATCAAAATCGTCATCGGAATCTCAAAGGGTTAATTTCCACGTAGCAGACTTGTAACCTCAAATTGTCATAGGTCAAATCTGATGTATCCCGGGACCTAACTGTATATGGTTCTAATCAAACAAAACTGAGATTAATTTAAAAAAGAACATGAGACAACAATTTAAGTATTTTAGCAAGGATTTTATGCTGTGAAGCAAATGATGCCATTTTGTACAATAATTTATTCTAGCTGCTACTGAACTATTATATTCTGATTAGGAGAGCCTGCTGGTAGTGAAAGGGTTAATGAAGGCTGTTTCTGACTCCACTTTAAAAGGTATATCTTGAGCTGTACAGGTGGTCCCCTACTCACAAACAGTTGACTTACAATTTTTTGACTTTACAAATGTAGAAATTGTACTGTACTTTGAAATTTCAATTTTGATCTTTTCCTGGGCTAGCAATATGTGGTATGATGCTGTGGCAGTGAGCTGAGTCCCAGTCTGCCCAGGCAGTCATTAATGTAAATAGTCAGTGCTCCGATGCTCTACAGTGTTCTGTTTTCCTTTTTTTTTTTTTAATTCCCTGTATCTGTGTTGTGTTTTGTGTATTCATCATGTCTACAAAATGCCCATCTGTCTCTTGTAGCCTGCTAATGGGGAATTGTCCTGGGCCAGAACCTCCTAGTCTGGCTTGTGCCTGCCAGTGTAAGTGACCTACTCTGCAGTGTTATATGTTGCCAGCGTTTTTTTTTGGACACCCCCCCCTGTATCTACGTTGTGTGTTGTGCATCTGTCATGTCTATGAAATGCCCATCTGTCACTCCTGTTATGGTGAGAGAAAGAAGAGGAAGGCAATTACTCTTGAGATGAAACTCAATATAACTGCTGAGCATGAAGGCAGCAAGCCAGTATTGGCCCACATTATTTTAACTTGGACTTTCACAATCGACGATCTCAGTACTGTATTTAATAAATAACATGAGATGTTCAACACCTTATTATAAAATATACTTTGTGTTAATGACTTTGCCCAGCTGTAGGCTAATGTATGTGTTCTAAGCATGTGTAAGGTAGGCTTGGCTAGGCCTGTGATGAAAGGGTGGTCACCCAAGAGCAGCACTACATCGAGTGAGTGGATATAGTGCCGCTCTTGGGTGACTGCCCTTTCATCTTTTCCCTCCTCCTATCCTTGCTTCCTCTTCTGTCTTTCTTTCCTTCATTCTTTCTTCTTCCTTCTGTCTACAGGTGACTCTACACTGAATGACAAGCCAAATGGTTTCCTGTACACCAGGAAACCATTTACTACACTGGGTTCATTTTCGTTTTTGAAGGCTCCAACATGCTTGCATGTGTCGGCTTTGGTCACCTAATGGCGGCTCTCCACACTGCTCAATCTCTGGCAGCCTCCCTATTCAGTCCCTTAACCCTTAAGTCACATT
>JAGKTI010034501.1:0-11444 GCA_018397915.1 Birgus latro | reverse complement strand
CCATAAAGAGCAACACTTATTGCACTACACTTGTAAAACTTATTATAAAACACTTATATATAATAACACTTACTAGATATAACTTATAATATCTAACATTTCACTACTGTGTAAAAAATAACACACTTGTGCATACCTGTATACTATTTACATTTTCCCACACACCTGCTCAGTAATCATACTCGGAGCGATACTTGCAAAAAACATTTAGGGCACAGGGGGACCTTACACTCTGCATATTGGCAGGCTCTCTTTTTTCATGCTGGGGGACAGCATTTGGTGGTGTTACAGATATGGCACTGCCTTTACATCTGACAATTTACAGTAGTACGGCCAATCTCTACCAGCCTGTACCACCAGAACTCTGCACAGCTTAGCCTGTTAGCTGTAAGCACTGTCTGCATCCCTTGCCTCGCACCTGGCACCTGTGCAGTTGAATATTCTTCAAGGAGTTCGCGTGCAAGCTCTCTCTCAAACTCTCGTAGAGGAGAGGTTTCTTCATGAGCTTGAACAGTATGAAACTGTTCAGGACGGCGATATTGAGAAGGTGAAAAAACGCCTTCTTCTACCGCCGGCAGGACTTACAAAGGCAATCAACCTCACCAATTTGCATGTCTGATTTATCAACAAGCCACATATTGATATTATAGTCATTGAAAGCATCTGACTTCAACACGGGTTCCCCCAGTCCCGTAATCTGTCTTTCCCATAGCCTCAAACACACCCTTATGTACTGCAGACAACATGCTTACCTGTCTCTTGTCATGCCAGAGAAGGACTAACATGTTGTCACATTTCTTGGTAAGCAGGGCTCCTTTCTCAGAATTTCCTGGGAATACAGGGAAATTCTTTCTGTTCACCAGGACATCTCCACAGGTCCCACTACTGTGTTCAAGCAAATACTTGGTCAATGCTGGGGCTGTGTAATAATTATCAGTGTACAGAATGTGGTGCTTGTTGAAATACAATTCCATCAGCACTTTCACGGCTGATGCCAAGAAACCGTGAGGATTGTCACTAGGTATACCAACATCCGTAGCCGAATAAACTATCACATCAAGGACATATCCAATTTTGCAGTCCCAAAGGACAAAGAATTTTAGTCCAAAGTGGTGACGCTTGGACAGCACATACTGAATAAATGCCAAACTCCCCAGAATAACACCAGTGACTCGTCAATAACCACTTTCTGAAACGGACGGAAAACCCTGGAAAATGACCCCTTGAGCATTGTCAGGATGGGTCTAATTTTCCATAACCTGTCGTTCGGTGTGGGCCCATAATTTCTATGGAAATGCAGGAACCTTAGGATTGCTAGATACCTGTCACGGGCCATATACTTACCGAAGACAGGAGTGCCCACCGACCAAGTCATGGAGCACGTGTTTTTTTACCTGTGCCATCAACATGCCCACTGACCAAGTCATGGAGCACATGTTTTTTTACCTGTGCCATCAACATGGTAAGGGCTAGCCACACAAACAACTCCCCCCCTCCACTGGTTGCCAGTCTCTTGTGCTTTCGCTGGCAGCCACGCCCAGCCAGCACACACTCATATCCTGGTGGAAATTAATTTCATCCACCAGGTATTGCATGATGGCAGTGGTGAATATCACCCTTAACATATTGTGAATAGTCAAAGGACTTGGGGGAGCTCATCTTCCAGAGCACCTGCTCCTTCCTTACCAAATACCGACATAAAGCCTGCTCCATCCTCCCAGACAAAGGTATCTATTCTACCCACAAGTGGTAAAATGGGCCATTCACCATGTACAGCATGTCTTTTCTGGGTGCATGCATGCCCATGTGCACACCCACAGGCAGGGAGTGATGGAGAAGTAGAGGGAGAGGTGTGGAGGTGGTGGGGTATGGGGGTGATGACTTACTTGACACAGGCATTCCCTGGGGAGATTATTCCTGCTGAGTTACACCACGTGGGGCCCATGTGGAAAATTCCACTCCTGAAGGGCCTGGTTGTGGTGATTTTCTCCATGAAGTACTCGGCTGAGGTGAAGGTGGACGTTCAAGGGCAAGACAGTGGCAAGCAGGCGGTGAGACAGCTCATCGTTTTTTTTCCCAGATGACCACCAACTCCACACTCACCTGCCTGGTGTGCTGGATCATCAACATCTTCCCCCTCAATGAACTCATCACTGTCGAAGGCCCTGCCCTCCTCCTGCACGAGTTTGAGAGCCTTTTCAGGCATCTGAGAGCAGGAAGGGGTTGGAGGGCAAGAGTTCATTCTCCACATGGTAACTTCTTTTCTCCTCTGACGTACTCTCACTCAGTGTACATAAGGACATTGTATCGTCCAAGGCTTGACCGATGACACTGTCACTGAGTCATTTCCTCGGCAGAACTTTCATGGTGATCGATAATTCAATTGGCCCCGCGCGCGGTGGGACAGAATCAGACGTGGAGGATGGAAAACACAAGACTCTTCACCCTGCCAATGCCGTGTACAGACTGAGCCGCGCATCAGTGGGGTACCTAGGGGACCTACCTACCCACTGGTTGTCACAGAAAATGGTCACGGGTTCAAAGGGTGGCAGGGAGATGCTTGCGGCTAATCACATCAACTGGCGGTGCTCCGTGTCCTGAATCGTGATGGCAATACACGCCAACTGGCACGTACGCGTTAACCCACACACCTCCAGCAGGTGTAGAGTTGTCCCATGTGGTCTAGTGGTTAACCTTCATGCTAAGCAAATGTCGAAGAACTTCTCCACCACCTCCTCTACCTGCTGGAGCTAGGCAATGAGTGGTGACGTGCAGTGCTGTGATGGTGGCCTACCCACCTCAAAAGCCTCCGAAGATAGCTGCAAGCTGATGTCCAACGGAGAAACAATGGTTGTTGACGTGTTTGGTTGTGGGTTCAATGGTGAAGGCAGGAAATGAGGTGGTAGTGGTGGTGAGAATGGGCAGGCACTCATGGGGTTGGAGCCTGAAGTGGGAGTTGATCCTGGTCTGACGATAGGACCAATGATTCTACGGGAGAATGACAGCGTCCCAGAATCCCTGCAGCTCCATCGCCAGGCTGAGCAGCACCAACTCCCTGTCACAGTACATACTCCAGCATCCCATCCAAGAAGCCATGGAGGACACTGAGATAAGGGAATGAAGGAGCTGCGGAGGGCTACAAGTCAGGGTCCTTGTCCTCGTCGGTCTTGCAGTCCTCTTTCATGCCCATGGAGGCCGTAACGGTGATCTCCTCATTAGACATGGACTGAAAACCTGGATTGCCATCGTCATTGTCCAGTCAACCCCGCTTGTCATTAAAGCCCAATTGCTCTCCTGCTGTTCGCAGGCAGCAGTGGAAATCATCCACACCAAACCCATCAAAGTCATGCTCAGCTTCGACTCCCTGGAGGAGACGAAACCAACCACTTTCGAGGGTTTTCATGGAGACTTCCTTCCACACATTTGCCCTATTGAACACTGCAGACTTCAGGTTGTAATGTTGAAGATTCTGCAAGGTTTGCTCCCCGCATGTGTCCTTGGCCCCTTTCTCGGCCCCCAGAACCACCATCACTTCATTCAGGAACCCCCAGCGGTAGTCTGTTGGTAGCCACGATAACACCCTGGTGCACTGGTTGAATCAGAGCAGTCGTATTAGGTGACAGAATCCTGCACCTAATCCACCCATCATAAGCAACCAAATCCTTCTCAGAAGAATGCAGTGGTGCATTGTCCAGGAGCAGGAGCGCCTTTACCTGGTCGCGAGTGATACCAAGGACCTTTGTTTGATAACGGATAACCTCCTTCACGAAGCGTCTGTAAAACCAATCTCTGAAAATCTTTGTGGTAAACCAGGCCTTCACAGAATGGTACCATACAACAGGCAGGCTATCCATCAACCCACCAACACAATGTGGTTGTTTTACATGCCCAACAACAACGGATTTGAGGCAGTGTGTCCTGTTAGCATTGGCACAGCACAAAACAGAGGCATGTTGTAAGGACAACGTGAGACCAGGCAGTCTTCTCCTTTTCCTCAGCCAGGGTGTTGGCAGGCAAGAAGCCGTAGAACAGACCAGTTTCGTCAGTGTTATAGACTTGACCAAGGGCAAGGCCCTTGTCCTTGATCAGGTGCTGCACTTTCTGGCCAGACAGGTCTACTTCCGCTGCTGCTGCGTCCAAGGCCTCGCCATGAGCCTTACGGCCAGTAAGTCCAAGGCAAAGCTTGGAGCGAAAGAGCCATCATCCTTCAGATACCTTGAACTTGTGCACGTTGTGCAGGGGTGCAAACTTCTCGGCTGTAGCCTTCACCTCGATCCCACTAGCACACTGGCACCACGTTGCTGGCGAAACCATAACAATGTCAACCGGTCAATAATGGCATGCCAGGCCTTGGCCATGACTTTCCTCTTGCCCCTTCATGTGCTCTCACCAAAGTCCTGTCCACACTGTGTAAGCTTGTTGCGTGACTTCTTGATATCAAACAATGTTGAACGGGCTAGATCATATTCCCGAAGTATGCGTCCTGTGGTCCATCACGCGTCAATCTTGCTCAATATCTCACGTTTCTTCTCCAGACCCCGAACCTTCCTCTTCTTCGTCTCAGGTGGTGGTAGGGCCATCACCACAGACATGAGAATATAGCAGAGGAGAGCTACAACCTGAAGAAGGGAGGGGACCATCACAAAAGCTACCGCATTCACAGCCATTCTTACAAGTGAGTCACTCAGGCAACACAAAGGCGGGAACTGAGGTACAGACTTGTTGGTTGGTAAGTAGTACAGCACTACCATACTGCACCCCCCGGTTCCATCCGAGCACAGATGAAGCAAAATGTGGCAAACTAATATCCGCAAATAAGGTTCACTTCCGTTTGCCCAGGCAAGGATTAGCACGTGATGGCAACAGCCGATGACCAGTACATCATCGCCTCAGGCAGTGTATGACAAATGCAGCCGGCCAGCCGATGCTGACCATTCGGTAGGGAAGCAGACAGAAGCAGGTGGTGGGGGATTTCTGCACTAATCCCGGAGGCCGGGTGACTCCCATCACTCAGTGCAGAGACAGACAGGTGCTTTTACTGTACATTTTCTCGTGGCTTGTGATCTGTGTTACACGCGTGATGGCCACCAGGTGTACCCCCCCACTGTAATATCCCCCCCCTGTATATCCCCACTGCTAGATAAAAAAAGCTGACTCAAACATGTTTCTCACAGTGCAGTCTACACAGATGTAAGCCAGTAAGGGGCTGACACTCTTAAGGGGGACACCCTGTTCCTTTACTCTACCATTAAAGCCCTTAAATAGCTACTCCAGGACTTTCATTAAATCATCAAGGGACTGTGGATAACATCTGATAGCACCGGTGTGTCGAACCATCCTTCCTGACCACCTCCTACAGTGTTTAGTGACACCAATAAATACTCAACGCCCCCGCACCTCACCGCCTCACCCCTAGGTGCCTCTCGTCTCAGTATGGTGTAATACCGGGTGTGCCTCTGCGGGTGTGCCACTTGACTCACCAGTGCCATTCTCTAATCCACCCCACTCACATATCTTGCTACTGGCCAAAAGTGTCACCACAGCCAACCTACGCACCTGTCTTATCCAACTATTCTCAGCACCTGTTCAGTGCTCGTCATATAGTGTCCCCTCCTCTCAAGGTGTCACCTCACCACCGTCTGCCATTCACCCCGACACCACCCACTGCATCTACTTCCCACCAGCTCTGCACCTGCCCCGTGGGGAAATGTGCCCTAGCCCCCACACCTCACAGCCTCACCCCTAGGTGCCTCTCGTATCCATATGGTCCGGGTATGGCTTGACTGACTCATCGGGCCCCGTATTCACGTACCGTCTCCCAACCACCGAGGCACAGAGCCAAACCGTCTTCACTCAGCCTCATCTTAACTCTAAGGCCGCAGACCCTCTATTCACGTCTCAACTCAAGACCAGCTAGCCAACCCGCTTCCTCCAAGACTCATCGTCCATACCCCCAGCTACTACAACTCATGTCTCATCCACTGTGGACTCCACCTTTGCTCCTTTGAGCACAGTCTTAACTCCAGGCAAGTTACCTCCCCATTCACAACCAGTCTCATCCCCAGCGAGCCGACCCGCCACTTACCAGTTACCCGTCCTGTCTTCACTACAAGTCACCGAACTCCCCCACTTCATTCACAACTCAGCTGTGTAACTATATTATGGTTTTTCCTCATCCACCCATTATTGACTTTTTATAGAGATTATCCTCTGGATTTTCTCTACAGATTGCATATTATGTAAATATTCCTCTCACTCCCCTCATTTCATACTCATCCTCACCAACTATATTTTATCACTCATCTCAAACTTCACCCTTTATTTATTAAACCTTACATCCACTCATCTTCATTCATTTCCACTTCCATTCTTACAGTACATTCTCTCATCTTCATATTGTATATATACACATATCCCTACTCATCTTTCATCTTACATTACATCTCCACACTACATGTCATACTTTGAATATACGGAACTTACTCCCACAGCTCACAGCCAACAAACTGCGTATGATCACACATCACCCGCAGAGGAAGATTCAGTGACTCATCTTCGTAGCGGCCGCTCGTATCCACGACCCACCTCAGCCGCACATACTTCATTTCCCACCAAACCACATACTTTCAATCCAGATACTATCCATCCAGATATTTCATACTCTACCCCTGATTCTACACAGCTTTCTTCTATCCCTGCTCCTTCCACTATTGTTAACTCTCCTGCCCCACTTCATCTCCCGTCTTCCTTACACTTAACTACCACTACCTTCTCTCTCCCTCAATCCCCTACTTCAATAACTTCCACACTTCCAACCATGGCTCAAACAACTCCTCCCCCACAGTCCATCTATCTCAACAATGCCAATTGCCCCAGATTTACTGGCGAGAACTTGACTTGGTCAGTTTACGATTTCCTCAAAGAGGTAGAAACCGACATCCACAATTGGTGATTTTTTTTTTTTTTATGCAAGGAAGAAGGAACCAAAGGCTAGGGCCCACATACTGTTCCTTCCAAGAAAAAGAAAAAACAATACAAAAGAGAGCCAAATTCAAGATCCGTTCAATTCGAGATGCCTGGACACACTGCTTTTGAAAGACTGGAGATCATAGGAAGTAGGAAATACAGACAGAGGAAGACAGTTCCAGAGTTGACCAGTTGCATAAATAAAAGACTGGGAGTAACGGTTAACTCTTGCATTAGAGAGTTGGACAGAAAAGGGATGAGAGTTTGTTGCTAGACGGGTACTACGTGCCCGTCGTAGAGGTGGAGGGATGCAAGCAGACAGTTCAGAGGAACAGTGACCATTGAAGTAGCGACAGAAGAGAGATAAAGATGCAACAGTGTGGCGAAGAGACAAAGGTTGAAGGGAATCAGTAAGAGGAGGAGAGTTAATGAGACAAAAAGCCTTTGACTCCACCCTATTGAGAAGAACTGCATGTGGGGAGCCTCCCCACACATGAGAGTTGTACTCCATACACGGGCGAATAAAACCCGTGTACAAGGTCAACAACTATGCAGGGGTAAAGAAAGTTCGGAATTGGCCCAGCACACCTAATCTCTTGGAAGCAGATTTCACAAGAGATGTAATATGTTCTTTCCAAGACAAATCCTGAGAGAATGAAACCCCAAGCATGTTCAAGGATGATGCAGGACATAACTGTTCATTATTAAACATTAGTGGGTAATCCTGAGGAAGATTTTGTCAGGTTGATAAGTGTAAGAACTGAGTTTTTGATGCATTAAAAATAACAAGATTATTTTTACCCCAATCAGAGATACGAGCCAAGTCAGACATTAGGTGTGCCATAGCCTCATCCCTTTTTTGTTGAAGTAACTGCTGAGATGGACATTGCAGGAACCGAATGGAAAGGTGAAGGGTGGAATCATCAGCATATGAGTGGATAGGGTTAGATGTACAGCTTAGAAGGTCATTGATGAATAAAAGGAAGGGAGTAGGTGATAAGACAGAGCCCTGAGGAACACCACTGTTGATAGGTCTAGGAGAAAAACGATGGCCGTCTACAACAGCAGCTATAGAATGACCAGAAAGGAAGCTAGAGATGAAGGCACAGATAGAAGGATAGAAACCGTAGGAGGGCAGTTTGGAAATCAAAGATTTATGCCAGACTCGATCGAAAGCCTTTGAGATGTCAAGTGCAATGGCAAAGCTTTCGCCAAAGTCCCGAAAGGAGGATGACCAAGAGTCTGAAAGGTAGGTGACAAGATCGCCAGTGGAGCGTCCCTGATGGAACCCATACTGACGATCAGAAAGAAGGTTGTGACAGGAAAGATGCTTTAAAATTTTTCTGTTAAGAATTGACTCGAAAACTTTTGAGACACAGGATGTTAAAGCAATTGGACGATAGTTAGAGGGTTGGGAATGGTCACCCTTCTTTGGGACTGGCTGAATGAGAGCAAACTTCCAGCAAGAAGGAAAGGTACAAGTTGAGAGACAAAGGCAAAAGAGTTTACCTAGGCAGGGTGTAAGCACAGAAACACAGTTTTTGAGGACAACAGGAGGGACTCCATCAGGACCATATGCCTTTTTAGTATTGAGGCCAGTGATGGCAGAAAACACATCAGCTGAAGAAATTTTAATGTCAGTCAAGAGGAAGTCAGAGGGGGGAAGTGATGGAGGAACAGCACCGGAATCGTCTAAGGTGGAATTGGAGGAGAAAGTCTGAGTGAAGAGATCTGCTTTATCAGTAGAAGAAATAGCTACAGAGCCATCAGAGCAGAAAAGAGGAGGGAAGGATGATGAGGTAAAGTTGTTAGAAAGGTTTCTGGCAAGGTGCCAGAAGGAGCGAGAAGAATTCGGTTGGAGAGTTGGGAACATTTAGCACGGATGAAATTGTTTTTAGCAGAGCGAAGAACAGACTTAGCATGATTCCGGGCAGAAATATATAAAAGATGTGATTCAGGGGTGGGTTGGCTCCGGTACCTCTTATAGGCCCTCTCCTTGTTGCGGACAGCATTAGAACAAGCGTGATTAAACCAAGGGTTTCTTGCATTAGTCAGAGGATATGAGAAAGGAATGTATGCTTCCATGCCCGAGAGAATAACCTCCGTAACGCGCAAGGCACACTCAGATGGCTCCCGGCCAAGGAAGCAATAATCATTCCATGGAAAATCAAAGAAGTACTGCCTGAGGGCCTCCCAATCTGCAGCTCCAAAGTGCCACAGGCGGCATTTCTTTGGAGGGTCTACAGGCCGTACTGGAGCAACAGGACAAGTTAAGGTAATAAGATTATGATCGGAGGAGCCCAACGGAAAGAAAAGATGAACAGTGCAAGCAGAAGGATTAGTTGTTAGGAAAAGGTCAAGTATGTTGGAACTCTCTCCAAGGCAGTCAGGGATACAGGTAGGGTGCTGTACAAGCTGCTCTAGGTCATTAAGGATAGAAAAGATGTAGGCTTGTTCACCAGGTGGATCAGTGAAAGGAGAGGAGAGCCAAAGGTGGCGGTGAACACTGAAATCTCCTAGAATGGAGATGGAGAAATGGATAGAATGTGTTCCATCGTAGAAGTAAAAGAGTCAAAGAATTTTTGATAGTAGAATTAGGAGATAAGTAAACAGCACAGATATATTTAGTCAGAGAATGACAGGAAAGCCGAAGCCAGAGAGTAGAGAATTCAGAAGAATCAAGTTCAGGAAAACGAGAGCAAGATAGATCGTTGCGTACATATACGCAACAGCCACTTTTGGCTTTGAAACGAGAATAGAGAAAGTAGGAAGATACAGAAAAGGGTTTGCTGTCAGTTGCCTCAGACAGCTGAGTCTCAGTGAGAAAGAGAAGGTGGGGTTTAGAGGAGAAGAGGTGGTGCTCAACAGCGTGAAAGTTAGAGGAAAGGCCGCGAATGTTACAGAAATGAAGAAGGAGTGAGTCAGACAGTGGTTCCAGGCAGCTCTTTGAGTCGTCACCGGGAGAGGGGCGGATGGTGGGGGCATTTATGGTCCCCCCCCCGGGGACTCCGAGGCATGATTTTTGTGAGCCATTTTCAAAGATAATTTTGAAAAGGAAGTGTAGTGTGTAGTGTGCATGTAGTTTGGTGTTGACAGTTAGAGAAATTTGTATTGGAGAGTAAGCTGGACTACTCTCTGTGTTACTGAGACACTGAAAAAGTTCAGCAAAGGGGGATGGTCAGGAACAAGTCCTGAAGGCTGATGAAATGGGAGCTCCAGCTCTCCCTGTCATCAGCCTTCCATCCACCTTGGGAGTACTGCCCTGCTCGACTGGTGCTACAGTCTACTCCTATGAATTACAGATGAACCCCTCAAAGTCACTTATCTAATTGGTTGATTACACCAAGGCAAATCGGACATCGGAGCTGCGATCCGAGCAGGTCATTTCAATGACATTAAAACCTTTGATGATTTCAGCAAAGAACTCATAAAGCTTTGTTGTCAGCATTCCAACGCCACATCCCTCATTGGATTAACTAATCTCCTCACTCAGATGGAGGACGATATGACAGTTCCAACACAAAATGCCAAACTACTAAAGCAGCCACTGCCAAGAAAGCAACTAGTAGCGAGATGCGCCAATTACTTGTAGGAGCAAAATGGATAGAAGAAGTAGATGGAGCTCATATGCTTTCACTCAACAACTTTGCAGATTTACCAGTTTACCTGAGATTCCTGAATTGGCTTGATCCTGGACAAAAGGAGATAGCCCTGGAGATAGGTTTCAATCCAGGAGATAAAATCGTCCAGATCACTAAAACCATCCAAGAAAGAACAGGCTTGAACCGCACGCGTCAGGCCACAAACTGCCCCTTGATCTCCCCAGTCTGTCACACCTCCACTCCAACAGACCACTCCTGTTCCTGCCCGCCATGCGAGAAAAACCTACCATGCATCGTTCTCCTACCTGGCATCGTTCACCAACCGCCAGTCATGATCAATCTAGTGTTCGACAAAACAGACAATCCTCGGTTCTTTGCTGGCACTGTGGTAACCCTGGACATCGAGAATCAGATGTGACTAAACACAGACGCCATCACTCCCAAACTAGACAATGTACGCCTTCCCGCTCGCGGTCCTACATGCAAGTATCATAAGACCAGTACGACTCACACTACTGAGGAACGTCGTCAGGGGAAGCGCCGCGCCTGTATCGGACCAATATGACGTAGCACCAGAACACCAACTCCCCATCCGCCATGTAGGGCCCATAACTTCCTCAGGCTTAGTCATTCTAGGATGGAGTAATGACATACAAACAACGTTCTTCATTGACACAGGATCTATAGTAAACTTGATCTCTGATACCTCCTTAAACATCATTTGGAGAAAACACAAAGAAGCGAGTTTCCTTGAGCCGCCTGACATTCGCCTATGTGGTATAGAAGGCTCAGAGTTTAAGGTCAAGGGAAGAGTCACTTTAGAAGTACAACTAGACAGAGCTTTGATCCCTTTCCCAGTAGAATTTCATGTTACTA
>JAGKTI010034499.1:0-10724 GCA_018397915.1 Birgus latro | reverse complement strand
GCCATTCCGTGCTAAATGAGGTGTTTTCTTTTTCCAGGAAGCAGCAGCGTGAGCAGGGCGGCGAGGCTGAGGATGGGGCCGGGGCGACGCTCAACATGACGGCGCCCTTCGGGGACCTCGGTGCTGGCGGTACAACGCTCCTTCCCTTCCCGGGGCCTTGGGGGGACGGCACGCGACTCCGGTTCGGCGACGCCTCCATCGGCTACCTGAATGCGTCAGCCGACACGTGGGAGGACAACGTCACCTGCTGGGGCAACAATAATTCCTTTGAGTGCACGGCAACCAACACCACGGCGGCGGAAGGCGACTCCCCCATCCTGCCACCCTTTGAGCTGTGGCAGACGGTGCTGATAGCCATCTGCCTGGCCTGCTGCATGATTCTGACGGTGGGCGGAAACCTCCTGGTGCTGCTCTCCTTCATTGTGGAGCGCGCCATTCGACAACCTTCCAACTACTTCATCGCCTCCCTGGCCATGACCGACGTTATCATTGGGTCCATCTCAATGCCTTTCTACACGGTGTATGTCCTGATGGGAGAATGGACGCTCGGGCCCGTCTTGTGCGACCTGTGGCTCTCCGTCGACTACACCGTCTGCCTCGCCTCCCAGTACACCGTCCTCCTCATCACCATCGACAGATTCTGCTCCGTCAAAATCGCGGCGAAGTATCGAGGATGGCGGACACGGACAAAAGTGATGGTGATGGTGGCGATGGTGTGGATTATTCCAGCTCTCCTCTTCTTCATCAGCATCTTTGGCTGGGAGCATTTTGTCGGCTACCGCTCCTTGTTGCCCAACGAGTGTGAGGTGCAATTCCTTCGGGACCCCATCTTCAACACAGCACTAATTGTCACGTATTATTGGGTCACACTTGTGGTCCTCTTCGTGCTATATGCTGGCATCTACAAAACAGCCTACGATATGCAGAAAAAGTCTGAAGCCAAACACCGCAAGATGCAGACGCTGGTGGCATTGAGCGCAGGTGGAATGGCTGGAATGGCAGGGCGCACTGCGGGGCTGGGCATGAGCAAGACCCAGAGCACCCTGCTAAGCCAAGACAAGCCACAGCCAGGCCCGCCGCCAGTCTCTACAAACCCCGCAACACAGACACAAGCTCCTCAAGGAGGATCCGGCGTCAGCGATTCTTCCTCTAGTCAAAAAACCTCTTCAAAAACAACAGAAACCACTAGTTTTTCAGAACGTCGAAATGAGCCAGCTGAAAAGTCAGAACGTTCGAGCAGTCCAGCCTTTGATTCTGATGAGGAGAGCAGCCAGGTACCACAGCCACGCAAAGTGTCCACCAACTCTGTGCCACGCTTGGACCCGCCACCACAGCATCGCAAGACTCCCACCACAGACACATTGCCCAAGATTCCCGAGCAGAGTGTACTTGATACCTCCACGACACTAGAGGGCAGCAGCTCCTCGGAGACGACCGGCATCGGGGCTTTAGCAATATCTCTGGCACGATCGATGCCTTTTGATCACCACAACCGCTCCCCAAAGAAGCAAACACCACTACCGGACGTGGCGCTGCACGAGTCCAGCCTTCAGGGTTCTGACCTGTTGGATGTGACGCTGGGTGCAGCCACCACACCCCTCGCCAAGCGCATGTCTGCAGATTTCTCCAAGAATGATGATGAAAACAGCGGCCATTCTGACGAGACCTTGAGTGTGCAGTCCAGTGGGGAGCCTACACCTCAGCCTAAGCCCCAGCAGCCCCTCCACCCTACCTCCCTTCCCCTGCGACCCATTAGCACTGTGCCTATCCTTCCCCTTGCAGCTTCAACGCCCACTGACTTCCTGGATGAGAAAGTCATAGCTCCCCCTCCTATGTTCGCTGACAACATGAGCATCAGCAGCATATGCACCACCAGACCGCCATCCTCACTAAACTACGGCCCCATGGCCTATGATATCTTGACTGGTCTCGACACGGGCGACCTACGCTTCATGGACGAGTCATCTATTATTTTGCCCTCCCCGGTGGTGGAGGATCCGCCTTCTTCTGTGTGGCAGGCCACCTTCCACAGCCCTTCAGGCTCCCCCACCATGCGCTCCCTAACCTCCACCCTCACCACTCCACACAGCATTCACCGCAAAATCAGCCGCATGCAGTCCCGTTCAGATGAAGAGGACTTGGAAATGAGCATCGAAGAGGCAGACGAATCAGTGGACGCCGACGATGAAGGTGGTGAAAAGGAAGAGTCAGACCATTCCACCAATGTACTGGTGACTTCCATTATTCACGCCTGCACAGCCGTCACCAGCCTAGCGGGGACTGAGAGACACAACAGCCCTGTCAGTCCTCAGAAAGACGCCAGTCCTGTAGCCGCCACCGTCAACGCCAACAGTGCGCCCAGTGCACACAACAACATAGCACCGACCACGAATAATGCCAACAACAACAGCTCCCCGGCAGTCCTGCCTGCCACGCCACAGGTGCGTCCCAAGGGAAGCGGAGGCGTGACGGAGGCAGCGAGGGCGGGAGCATCAGCAGCGGGGCCCACCAACCAACTTATCGCCACACACAATGTCAACTCCAACAAGACAGTGACCACAGTGGCGAGGACTGAGTCAACCTCACTCATCGAAAAGGACAGAGTGAGTTCGGTGGCAGTTGCATCGGATGCCCAGAGCTCGATTAAGGGCTCACTCAAGGGGTCGAGAAAAGGCATTGTTAAATCCATTCGCAGCTTAAAGAAGAAGAAAAAGAAAAGCGAGGGTGAGAAGAGACACAGATCCAAATCCGAGAACAGAGCCAACAAGGCATTACGAACCATATCCATCATCCTGGGCGCCTTCGTGGCCTGCTGGACACCCTACCACATCCTGGCCATTGCCGAGGGGTTCTGCCAGTGCACCAACACCCACGTCTATATGTTCGCCTACTTCCTCTGCTACGCCAACAGCCCCATCAACCCCTTCTGCTATGCTCTGGCTAACCAGCAGTTCAAGAAGACGTTCATGCGCATCCTGAGGGGTGACCTGCACATCACGTAACGCTGTGGTGCGGTAGTGTGGCGTCATCCTTGTCAATTATCTGTGATATCTGTAGTCAAGACCATCTCATTGCGGCATGTGTGTTGGTTGGTGCGATCTGTACAAACTCTTGTGGGATGTGAATCTTGCTTACGATGCTGGGAATTATACATGCGTTTGTTGGGTGTTGTATAACTCATGGTGAATAATGCTTAGTGCGGAATGATGTGTTCATGCTTTACTGGAGCATTCAGAAGCCTTAGTATAGTGTGCATCCCAGAGCGATGTGTGTGTATCCCCCTGTAGACGGCATCCATTCCTGGCACAGCATGTACAGTCAACAGCAAAAGTCATGTTGCTTCTCCTACTTTTCTACCCATGAAATTGGACAGTCGGTCTCATGAGTCTGCAACAACTGACACTGATGACTTAACCTGTCGATTGGGTCATTGTCATCTGAATCATTTATTTCAGATTCACCCGGATCATTTTCAGTCAGCGGGAAGAAAAGCGTGAGAGGCAGCGTGACTTCTGCTGGTGATAGTATTAGTTCCCGGTGCTGCGTGTGGCGCCGCGAGCAGAGCAGAGCAGCCCGCCCGCCAGACAGCGCACGTGGCGACTTCAGGGAGTTACCGTGGTGACGTCACCTGGCAGGACGGCACGCGTACAATTTAGTACAACTGCAAATATCAGAGTTTCGGCCGTGTACTTAAAATCTGTATTGCGATGGAGAAAGTGGGCCCAGATTTTTTTTTTCCCTTCTATTAATTTCTGAAGACGAAGATAAAACACGTCTGGTCTCTGTATTTTTACTGACTGCGCCCTCTTACTTGGGGTGCAGGCTAATATAATCCAAAAACCTCCGTCAAAAATTCTGGGCTTGCCTCCTCTTCCGCCATTTAAGTTCTAAGCACACGGTCCTTTATGTACACCAGTTACAGTGCACGTAAAAAAGCATCCTTGTTGTCTCTGTGACGGCGAGTGTGTATCCATCAGTATTTTCACTTTTGTAGAGTAATTTGTGAGGCAGTGAGTCAAGACTGAATTACTGTCCGGAGAGGAAGGAAGTTTTCGTCTTTGGTCGTCTTTGAACAAACGGCTGTATTTTTCTAACTGAGATCACGATTGGAAAGACGACCCCCTGGTTCCTGATATCATTGGTAAAGTATAGTTTCTGGCATCAGTAGCTAGAACGTGAAGCCAGGAAAAGTGACCCTTGCACCTGCTTTCCGTTTTATGAAATGGGATGCAGTCTGGGCACTTTCTACCCTCACTAGTGTATATAACAGATGAATTTTATAATTCGGGGGGTTTGTCTATGCTTCTGCCCTCTCCGTTTCAAAAATATGGCCCAGAAGAACTTGTGTTGGTTTGCTGGAGATGTTGAGACCAATACCATGGTGTTCGACGTGGCTTAAACGTTAGTGTTGGAATCAAATGTTGACCTGCTTCGCGTTGCTTCAAACCCGCTTCGTCTGGCATACACTTAACTGCTTAGCTGGACTTACTGGCCCGCCTGCCACTCAATGTATCGATTCATAACAAGGGTAGGAATTCACAACCAAACTCATGATCAATTCCCAGCCATAACAGTGATTTGGTTTTGTAGGAAGGACAAGGACTCGGAGCTTCAAATTCTCCCATTTCTCCATGTCTTCCTCCAAAAAGAAAATCTCAAGTTATGTAGGTGTTTTTGTAGGAAGGACAAGGGAAAACGAATGTAAAATCCTCTCATGTCTCCAGTTCTTCCTGCAGAATAAAATCTTGGTTGCGACGGGGAACTGATTATAAACTTGTTGATGAATCTCCACTCCGAATCACTGCTGCTCCGAACCTTTAGTGCGAAACATCTGGAACCTCTGCTTGCGTATTGTTGTGCTGCCTAAACTCAGAGCTCAGAGTTTCGTGCCTCGTAACCTGAACTGGCAAGAATGACTGCAGAAAATTGAAACTGGGTTGGGAAAAAATAGATTAAGTCATTCAGTGATAAAGAAGAAAAAAAAAAAATCCAGACTATGCGGTGCTGAGATGGGGAAAGGTGCATTAGTGTATTCATTAATAAAGGAAGTAAATAAAGGAAGTGGAAGAATTTTACTGCTATGGCAATTATCTTTATTACAGAGATGAGAAGTGTGTAGGCCTTATTCACTGGTAAGGTAAAAGTGAATACAAAAGATGAGGTACTGATGCAAGGACAGTGTATTACATTTCCCAGCGATAAAATAAGAATAGTAAAAGTAAGTTTACTGAAATAAGGAATAATTAATTGGTGACGTAAGCATGTACGTAAATTTAGACAGGTAGGGTACTGAAAAAAGGGAGGGACACACAAAAATATTCAAGGTGTAGTAAGTTAATAAAGGTTAAACTGAAAGGTGGGATATTGAGGTAAAGAGGAATATATTAAAGGACTCATTGGCTAATTAATGGGACTAAATCCACAAGGTTGGGTGCTGAAAAAAGGAAGATTGGTGAAATTAATGAAAGTGAATCGTGAAGGTGAGCTACTGAAATGAAGAATGTATTGGTGACGAAAGTAAAAAAAAAAAAAAGAATTTAGAAGGTGAGGGTACCGAAATAAGGAAAAGTTTATTGGTAAAGTTAATAAAAGTAAATCTAGATGGCCAGGTACTGAAGTAAGGAAGAATTTATTGGTAAAAGTTAGTGAAATAAGGGAGAATTTATTGGTAAAAGTGAAATAAGGAAGTAATTATTGGCAAAGTTGGTGAAATAAAGAAGAATTTATTGGTAAAGTTGAGTGATATAAAGAAGAATTTATTGGTAAAGCTGAGTGAAATAAAGAAGAATTTATTGGTAAAGTTAAGTGAAATGCGGAATATTTTATTGGTACAGCAGAATTAATTGAAATTAATCCAGACGGTGGAGTACTGAGGAAAAAGGAAGAATTTAATGGTGAAGTAAGCTAATGAGGGTGAGTGTAGAAGGTGGAGTACTGAATGAAGGGTTCGTGCGAGGTGGACTCAGTGGCGTGCTGGGGCGAGTGAGGTGTGGGCGAGACCAAGGACCGGAATCGCAGACAGACCTGAGATCGAGTCCCTGTCCAAATTCAGATTCATTTTAGCAGGAAAGACGAGGAGGAGAGAATTCACAGTTTTTCTCTTTTTTTTTTGTATTCTTTGTTCTTTCTGGAAAAATTAATCTTAGTTACGACCAATTCCCCCACGTAGCTGAGGATAATTTTTTTGCAGGAAGGACGAGGAGAGGAGGGTTCAGAATATTCCCTTATATTTTCTTCATCCTGTAATAAAAGTCTGAGTTGCCAGAAAATGTTGATCGTAATTTAAGAAGGAAAAGAGTTCAGTCTTTGTTTCCCTTTTACAGGAAAGTTTATTATTATTATTATTATTATTATTATTATTATTTTCGTTTCTCTTCTCTGATCTTTCCTGTTTAATATTTTTCTGCAGTAATGAATCTTAGTTACGACGGGTTAAATCGATCGTAAGAATGTGTTGCGAATCGACGTCCGGAGCCGCAGCCAGGTCAGTCGTGCCTGTGACGCCGAGGTACCATGGGACGTGTTCTCGTAAGCTTAGGAGGCTCCTGGCACTTCTTCCTTACCAGCATAGGAGACTAGCACTTCCTCCTTACTAGCATAGGAGACTTTAGCACTTCCTCCTTACTGGCACAGGAGTCTTCTTAGCACCTCTTCTTTCCCACCATAGCATACTCCCTAACGCCATGAGAAGGACTGAGAAAGTATACGTATCATAAGAGAAATATAGTGAAGTATACAGCGGAAAATAAATCGGTAATGAACAGGTGCTAAGGAGCCTCCCAAGTTCACGAGAAAGCGGTCCCCTGTGCATGCATGTCTATGTGGGTGTGCTTGTGTGCTGTCGAGGCCAAAATTGCGTGGATAGAAATTTACCAAATGTATTATGTAAATAGCACCTCTTATATACATAGAGAGAGAGAGAGAGAGAGAGAGAGAGAGAGAGAGAGAGAGAGAGCATAGTGTATTAGGAAGAACGGCTTGTCAAAATATATTAAATACTTGTACATTACGTGAGTTCTTCCATAGTGCTGGTTGGCGTGGGGTCAGAGCACTCTTCATTACCATTTATTTTTTGGTCAAGACGAAGTCAGTATTTTCACTCATTCCTCCCGCGAAACGCATGTAGTAACCAGTAATCATTTTATAAGCGCCGAGGTTCCCGTGGGGCCGAAGCTAGTCATGAAATACCCCTAAATACTCATCAATCCAGTAACCAGTAATTTTATAAACTACCGAGGCACCGACCCACCGTGCCGAGGTGAGATCATTACTCCCCTCATCAATCAAGTAACCCACTAAGCATTTTATAAACCGTCGAGGTACTGCCCAGCGTGCCGAGGCGTAATCATCAATACCAAATACTCATCAATCAAGTTCCATATCATCGGTGGGAATGGACACAACCTTCCCCCCGGGGTCGTCTTTATATGCTTATTCCGGGTCGCCAGTCTTGTGGTGTAGAGTTAACTTATTCACATGCTTGCTGCTGATGCTTCCGGACACCCCCCTCCTCCTCCAGCCTGAAGCTCCCTCAAACACACACACACACACACATACCTACCTAGTCTGTAAATACGTGAGTTGATAAGCAAGTAATCTCTGAAAAGTATGTAAGTGATGCTCCTTCGTGCGTGACTTTTTTTTCATTTTTTTTTTTTAAGGGGGGCACCTCCTGTAGCAACAGCAGCAGCAGCAGCCAATGAGGAAGCTTGATAGTGATGACGTCATATTCCTCACCCACCACCCAACCCGTGAGGAGTATTTTGGCGGCCATCTTTGCCGAGCTTCGAACGATGACGTCACTCGCCCTCCAAATTCGCCAAACTAAATAAACGGGGACAGGTTTGGCGCGCGTTTTGTAGTGAGATGGAGCTGAAGCCACGATTTACTTGGGCCTGACATCACCTCCAGCCCACTCTTTGAGCCCAACAGAACGCGCCATCCAAGGCCTGCCCCCCATACCCCCTCCCAATGCCCCCCCCCCCCCATCCCCCCACCCCCCCCCCCATCCCCCCCACCCTCCTTCCTCTCCCCTTACCCCTGCCCTACCCTGCCCTGCCGACCATCAGGAACTTCGACCTTCCTTGCCATCCTCTCATCCTGCCTCTCTGCTTGCTCGTCTCTCTCCTTCAGACGCCAAAAGAAGGCAAAGAAAAAAAATCCACATTTGTTTAATCAGACTTGTACCTCCTTCAATATCATGATGTCTTGTTGTTACTTCTAGACGATTTTTTCTTTGCTTAGGAGCGTTGGCCTTCGAGTAAAGAGGTTGAGGGAGTATTTCCACCAACCCCTTCATCATCAGAGGTCTGCCCTAAGCTGAATAAAACCGTCTGACAGTGGCATGGCACCAATCGGACCTAATCATTGTGAAGGAAATAACGAGTCTTGGGTAAACATACACATATTGTAACTCTCTCAGGGATTAAATGGGGATGGAAGTCAGGAGATTTTCATGAGTCTGCCATTTAATATTAGTCGTATGGACGAAAATGGCCGCAAACACTGTCGACGAGTCATAAGTTAAAGATTACCCACTAACTTTCATAGCATTACTAAGATGGCGTTTATAAAGAATAACACAAATTTTCCAAACACACATAAACATCTCAATTTTTCCAGCATATATCCGTTCTGTAGGCCATTTGATCACCGCATACTAACTTCCTATACCCAGGATGATCACAGTTTTATAGACCAACAACCCTAACACAGCCACACCTAACCTACCTTATCCCTAACAGACTACCCTAACCCTGACCTAACCTTAATATAACCCGACCCTTACCTGGGAGAGAAAAATGTGCCCAAATCAATTACAGTACGGAAATAGGCAAACCCCCTTGTGGCAACTCCCCCTCCCCTCATAAGGTCGAAATCCCTATTGTGTGAGCTTGGTATGATGAGCCTTATCGACAGTGGCAGGGCAGGAGTGGGCAGAACGGGGGCTTGTGACGTCACGCTTCTGTTGCCAAGTACTATTTTTTTCCTCGTTTCACATGCCTCTTGACACTCCCTTAAATAAAAAAAATATATATATATATTAGAAAATCCATAACACACGGCTGTGAGAAGAGGAGATTTATTGTAAAAAAATGACTCTGTATAACTTTTTTTGGTTTCTATGTAAAATAAAAAAAAAAGTCGCCAGCCTGAATCAATATGATATTCCCGTACAAGATAACAAAAAATAAATCATTGTTATTCCCAATTAAAGTCTGTCTTTTTCTTGACCTGTTTCCAGAGAGAGAGAGAGAGAGAGAGAGAGATGGGGTACTTTACGTGGAGATAAGTTGTAATTCAGTGTGTGTTTTTTTAGAGGGTATAAAGGCGTTAAATCTGCCTTAATCCCTTGCCTTAATCTGGGATGGTTTCTAACTTTTACCTCACCAGACGTGGCGCTCACGAGGAACCTCCGTGTGGTGGTTGTATGTGCCCTGGGTGGAGCAACTGCGGCGCACACCCAGAATCCAGACCTCCTTAACCCTCTTACTACGATGGTGAACTACTGAAACTCCATACACTACCACACCTTCTACTAGGACACAACACACTGCCACACATCATACTACGCATCTCACACTGCCACACCATACATTACCACACCACACAACTCTGTCACTCCCCACACTGCCATACTCTTAATACTGCCACATCGCACACTGCCATAGCTCTGTCAAACCTCACACTGCCACACCACAACATACACCGCAACATCTCCCCTACACTACTCTGCAAGAATATTAACGAGTTTTTCATGCATCAAAAGCTCTACTAACTTAAGAAATAAAATGTAAAATAAGCAAAATGAAAATGATCAATAAAACTGAAATATAGGCCAGTGATCCACATTATGATCATGTCTTACGCACTTGACATTTCTCTTATCTCCCTCAGACTTCACTTTTTTCTCTTTTTCTGACCCATTTTCTTCCTTCTTCAGTTCCCCTTTCCTTTCTTTCTCTCCATTCTACTCTCTTCCTGTCTTTTTCTCTCCTTATCTCTTCTCTTCCTCGTCCTCCTCCCTTTCTTCACTCCTCTCTGTTATTCTTGCTTTCCTATTCCCCTTCTCCTTCTCTCTCCAACCCTTTCTCATTTCCCTCTGCCCCTCTGTTGTCCTAACCATCTTCTCATTCCCCTGCTTTTTCTCCCCTTCTCATTCTACCCATTCTTGCCCTCCCCCTTCCCCCTCTCCCTTTCCCTTCCTCCCCGACCCCTTCCCACTCCCCTTTCCCCACCCTTCCCCTCCTTCCTGCTCCCCTTTCCCCCCTCCCCCTCTTGCTCCCCTTTTCCCCTCCCCTTCCCCTCCTTACGTCATAATCGTCAGGGTCAGAGTGCCATAATGAGGTCGGCGCTGATTGGCTCCTGAACCACCAATCAGAGGTCATTTAGTTACGTCATCAGCCCCCCCCCTCTCTCTCTCTCTCTCGCTCTCTCT
This sequence comes from Birgus latro, assembly GCA_018397915.1. Lineage (NCBI taxonomy): Eukaryota > Metazoa > Arthropoda > Malacostraca > Decapoda > Coenobitidae > Birgus > Birgus latro. The sequence goes on along the minus strand of JAGKTI010034499.1, from coordinate 286 downwards.
CTCTCTCTCCGTCCCTCCCTACACTTCTTCCTTTTCCTGTTTCTCGCTACCACCTGTTTCTTCCTTCCCTCTCTCCCTCCCTTCCTCCCTCCTGACCCCTCTCGCTCTCTCTTCTCCCTTCATTTCTTAGAGTGGAAGGCCTTGAGAAGAGGAAAAGTGACTGAAGAAAAGAAATGTGAAAAAGAGAGAAGAGGTGAAAGGATTAGTAGGAAAAGATTTATGAGATGTAGGACAGGACGACACACACACACACACACACACACACACACACACACACACACACACA
>JAGKTI010034498.1:0-11445 GCA_018397915.1 Birgus latro | reverse complement strand
GCAAGCCAGAGTCTTTCCAAAGCGTCTGCCATCACTACTGCACCGCCACCAGCACGGCAGTATTCTGTAGCAAGAAATGTTTGTTTAGAATTACCTGTTCACAGAAGCATAATTTACAGGTATTCATATGATACATACAAAAAATCATATTATCTTCAGTCTCATACATATGCTTCACTGCCGCATGAATAACTTTTAATCTCAACAGATAAGTGACGTCTTTCACATTTCATCCATGCCGTTCCCGACTATTTAAATCTGTCTCAGAATGACTTTTTGAGTTAGAAGGATTAGATATGGCCTTCTTTAACTTCTTCAGTTAGAGGCCTTTCCTAGATTGGATAAAAATGTCTAGATGCAGCATGAATATTGTATTAAATTTTGTCATTTGTCTCAGTGACACACTGAGTAGTTTTCATTCCACACTGTATATTCACAGCTCCTTCCATACCTCCACTCTATGTAACCTGCTTTCCCACATACCAAACCACCCTTGCCATACATACATACAAACAGTACATACCTCCTTCCATGCTTCCACACTCTGACTAGTTGTCTCTAATTCCTTGACCTATCTCATTCTGTACCATAAATTCCATAGGCATTTTCTATTCCTTCTCACATGCCTGATACACTATTTCCATTATCGCCAGCACTAATCAGAAAATCATCTGCCACTGCGATTGAATGATTGTTTAAAAAACAATAAAAACTGGCGCTGGATAACAAGGCAATACACGCAGCAATAAAAATATTGCATTCTCTAAATCAAATTAATACTCTTTTGTAGAGACAAAATTATGAAAATAACAAGATAATAGTTTATAAAATAGCAATTGCCTCTAAATTAGGAAGGAGGCTCGCCTCCTGAAGAAAACTAAGAAAAAAAAGTCGTCATAGGCTCCTCCAAGCATCGAGGACGGACACTAGGCACCATTCGGTTTATAGAGGAATCTCTGACGTAGGTCCCTCAAACTGGGACACTCGATCGGTAAGTGACAGGCAGTAAATAAATGACCAATACATTTAAATCTATGAGTTTATGAATATATGAAATATTTGAGGAATTGTTATTAGTAATACATTTTAAAACAGAATAATAAATGGACCTAATATAAAGGAATGTTCAAACTTCACACTATAACTTGAGGAAGGGTACAAGCTATACATGGTAGCGTGCCTTCAATTTATGAGCTATCCAAATTCTTGGCTTCTGAGAATTTTCAGTTATATTTTTTAGGAAGGAAAGTAGGGTCGTGCGGGGGGCTGGCAAAACAGCTGACTGTAGATGACAACAGGGAGACTGGACTTGTTCCCTGTCTGGGCAAGACATGGAACATACTTGAAAACCAGACAATGGCCATGCTGGACCCAGTGTCAGAAGTAAAATACTCTGCCAGAACTTGGTTAAGTCCACTCTCAGACTTATATCAAGCCTTGCACCAAGACTTGCACCCCTGAAAGTGTTAGAACTTTCAGGTAGTTTCAATCAAAGTAATAAGATAAAAGTATTATACTTTAATGCAACAATAAAGAAAATCATACGAATGCTTCAAAGAAATAGATAATGCAGTTGCCCTTTGACCACCCTAACCTTTAGTTGTTTGGATGATACTGCACATGATAAGAAATCATCGCGCTATTTCATAATTACAAAAAAGTTTCTAGTGTCACGATGGTGTACGTGATTGGCTGGCCTTATCCCAGGGCGTCAAACTGCTGACAACAGCTGTTTCTGCCTCGCCTCACACACAGCTGCTCTGTACTCTCTTCTCATATCTCACAATTTCCAGGGCAGATATTACTTTCAAAACATTACTAACATTGGCACAATACAATTAGAAAAAAAATAGGGGATTAGAAGTTGATGCACTAACTCATAATGGGGCTAGAAGAAGTAAAACTCCAGGCAGGAGGGTATGACCTTGCTCCTGAGAAATCAAAACACAGAGAGAGACAGAGCATCTCCTTGTCTCCCTTAAGCACTCACCCTCCCCTTAGGGACCCTTATGATAAAACTTTTAATTTACCTATGATATTTTCTTTTAGAAATGTGGATAAATATCACAAAATATAAAGGAACTCACTGGTATTATATTAGTCTCAAGTGTCATCGATCAACTGAAACAAATAAATACTGAATTGATGTAAAGAATACACAATATCATGGGAAAAAATGTATAAAAGCATGGGATATTACAGTGCAAGGTGCAGAAGTATTACTGACATTAATTTACAACCTGTACACTTGACCATCCTCCCCAAAACTTATTTTTTGGGGGGGTTGAGTGATGACACTTTGGAATGTAATTACTGAGAATGTGTAGAGAATCACTACCGAGGTATTCATGCAAATAATACACAGTAGGCCAGAATATACTTAAACAAAGGAAAATATTCTCTCAAAAAGATGGGTGTTCATACAAAAAAAAAAAATAACATGGAAGAGATGAAGTACAATCAATGCACAAGTACAATCCTCCCTAAACTGGCATTTTGTGTACGACAGTACACAGTGTACCTTAGAGACACATCACTGGGATATCACAGTCTGATTTTCCGAGGGTGCCTGTATCCTTTCCCAAAGTAAACTGCCAGACAAGGCAACTAGTGCACGCTCAGAAAACCGAATTGAGCCCCAACTAGGAAACCCCATACAATTTCATTCACTACTCAAACTCTCCACTAACATACTACAGTTATACAAAGGTTTCCTAGGGGAACTGGACAATTCCTTTAATGAGGACTACTCCAAGTCAGTCCACATCCCAAGGGGCCAGCAGGAAAAAGGTCGGCAGCCTGTAAGTGTAACCTGTCTCCCACAGATTATCAATTAAGAAAACAGACTTACGAGTATCACAAGTGAATAAGCAATCACCCCAATACAAACTTGAGAACATTCCACACTAAAAATCAAGGTACACATCATTACCTGTAAAGTTACATGAGTGCCAATCAAAGAACATAGCACCTTCACAATGGCATTAAGGTCCAACGTATTTATTACAGCTAATGGTTCCTGAGAAAAATTAAGTAGTTAAGTCAACTGAGCATACAAATGAGTACACATATATATATATTGTAACTATTACTATCACAGGTCAGCCTACCTCATGCAAGAGTACCATTTTACACCTTAGGACAATGACCTTCCTTTACAAATACCTCTAGAGTACCATTTTACACCTTAGGACAATGACCTTCCTTTACAAATACTGCAAGAGTACCATTTTACACCTTAGGACAATAACATTCCTTTACAAATACTGCAAGAGTACCATTTTACACTTTATGACAATGACCTTCCTTTACAAATACTGCAAAAGTACCATTTTACACCTTAAGACAATGACCTTCCTTTACAAATATTTTCAATACAATCATAAATCCAAAGGCTGTCCTAATTATAAAGTTTCTCGATCAGTCTTGATGGAGGTTTCTTCACTCTTGCCTGGGATCCTGTTTGCTCCCTTAAAATCTGCATCACATTTATCAAGTATGCATGCTGGGTATCAGCCTTGATGTCCCGAAGGTCATCCTTGGCTGCTCTGAAGTGACTTTCATCAATTTTGTCTGCCATTTTAAATTGAATAATCTAACAAAAATGCCACAGATGAAACATATGGGAAACAAAAGTTGGAAGGGTAGCCGGCACTTCAACAGGCATGTACCATATGGTTAGGTTAACACGTGGGTTCGGCGGGAATCTATCAGCCTTAAACCAGAGGAAGAATCCATGAAACGTTATGAATATAGGCTTAAATAATCCCATTAAGATGCCACCATTATGTACTGATGGAAAAACAACCACTTACAAATAGTATGTGACCAATTCATTTAAATGGTATGTGGGGGCGCCCATTATCCATCCACTTAGTGTAGAGGTACTTTGATTTTAGGGTAGCTGTACAGTGAGTGGCTGGCCAAATGATTCCCTGTAAACCAGGAAATCATTGACAACGTTGGGTGGTAACCTTATAATTAACCAACAAGCGTTCTGTACGTGACAGCAAGTGGGTTGGCGGCGGGTTAGTGCCCCTCCCCGGGAATCAACTAACTAAAAATACGAATAAGAAGCCTTGGACCAGGACTGACCAACAGGTAACGACTAAGGACCGAACAAAGGACATGGTACGGATTGCGAAATGGAATGTAAGGGGTGCAAATGAGAATGTGAAGGTGGATGGAGTAGTTGGTGAGTGGGGTGTGCCTGCGGAAGTGGATGAAAATAGCAGTGAGCTAGTGGACATTTGTGCTGGGAGGGGTTTAGTGATAGCCAATGCCCTCTTTAGACACAAAATGATCCACAGATATATGTGGCGGGTGATGAGAAAGGTGGGTGGTGAAGAAAATGAACGGAAGGCAATGATTCATTATATGTGTGTGGATGATAGAACGAGAAGGTGTGTAATGGATGCTAGAGAATATAAAGGTTGGGGGAGTGGACTTACTGACCAGCACTTATTTTTTATACAAGGAAGAAGAACCAAAGGCCAGGAGCCTGCAAACCGTTCTTTCCAAGAAAAAAAAATGCAAAAGGGAGCCAAATTCAAGATCTGTTCATTTCGAGATGCTTGGACACACTGCATTTGAAAGTCTGTAGATCATAGGAAATAGGGAATACGGAAGAAAGTTCACGAGTTCTGTTGAAAAAATGAAGGACTGGGGGTAACGTTTAACTCTAGTATTAGAAAGCTGGACAGAAAAGGGATGCTACACGGCCGTCGTAGGTGGAGGGATGCAAGCTGACAGTTCAGAGGAGCAGTGACTATTTAAGTAGCGATAGAAAAGAGATAAAGATGCAACAGTGCAACGAAGAGAGAGATGTTGAAGGGAACCAATAAGGGGAGGAGAGTTAATGGGAAGAAAAGCCTCTGACTCCACCCTTTTGACAAGAACCGTATGTGGCGAGCCTCCCCACAAATGAGAGTTGTACTGTACACAGGGACTAATAAACACGTGTATAAAGTCAACAATTATGCAGGGGTAAAAATAGTGTGGAGTCGGCTTAGCACACCTAATCTCTTGGAAGCAGATTTTACAAAAGATGTAATATGATCCTTCCAAGATAAGTCCAAAGAGAATGAAACCTCAAGTTTGTATTAGGATGAGCAGGATTGAGCTGGATATTATTAAACATCAGTGTGTACTGTGGAAGATTTTGTCGAGTTGATAGGTGTAGAAACTGAGTCTTTGATGAATTAAAAAAAACAAGATTACCTTTACCCCAGTCAGAGATACGAGCCAAGTCAGATATTAGGTGTGCCATAGCCTTATCCCTTGTTTTTTGAAGTAAATATTGAGATGGATGTTGCAGGAACCGGATGAAAAGATGAAGGTTGGAATTATCAGAGTATGGGTGGATATGGTTAGTTGTACAGGTTTGAAGCTCATTAATCAATAAAAAGAAGAGAATTGGTGATCAGATAGAGCCCTAAGGAACACCATTGTTGATAGATCTATGAGAAGAACGGTGGCCATCTACAATAGCAGATATAGAACGACCAGAAAGGAAGCTATAGATGAAGGCACAGATAGAAGGATAGAAACCGTAAGAAGGCAGTTTAGAAATTAAATATTTATGCCAGACTCGATCGAAAGCCTTTGAGATGTCAAGTGCAATGGCAAAGCTTTCACCAAAGTACCGAAATGAGGTTGACAAGGAATCTGAAAGGTAGGTGAGAAGATCACCAGTTAAGTGAGCTGGACGGAACCCATACTGACGATCAGAAAGAAGGTTGTGACGGGAAAGATGCTTTAAAATTTTTCTGTTATGAATAGGCTCGAACTCTTTTCAGGCACAGGAGCTGAAAGCAATTGGGTGATAGTAGGTTAGTAATGGTCACCCTTCCTTGGGAATGGCTGAATGAGAGCAAACTTCCAGCAAAAAGGAAAGGTACAATTTGATAGACAAAGGCGAAAGAGTTTACCTATGCAAGGTGTAAGCACAGAAGCAAAGTTCTTGAGGACAACAGGAGGGAACCCATCTGGCCCATATGCCTTGTTGGTATTGAGGCCAGTAATGGCAGAAAATATATCAGTTGACGAAATTTTAATGTCAGCCATGAAGAAGTCAGAGAGGGGAAGTGATGGAGGAACAGCATTGGAATCGTCTAAGGTGGAATTGAGGGAGAAAGTCTGGGCGAAGAGATCTACTTTATCAGTAAAGGAAATAGTTTCAGATCCATCAATGTTAAAAGAGGATGGAAGGATGATAATGTAAATTTGTTAGAAAGGTTTTTGGCAAGGTGCCAGAAGGAGTGGGAAGAATTCGAATTTAAGAGTTGAGAGCATTTAGTATGGATGAAATTATTTTTACCAGAGCGAAGAACAGACTTAGCACGACCCAGGTCTGAAACATAAAAAAGATGTGATTCAGTGGTGGGTTGGCTATGGTACGTCTTGTAGGCCTCTTCCTTGTTGTGGACAGCATTAGAATAAGCGTGATTAAACCAAGGCTTTTTTGCATCAGTCAAAGGATGTGGGAGCGGAATGTATGCTTCCATGCCTTAAAGAATATCCTCCGTCATGCGTGAGGCACACTCAGATGACTCTTGGCCATGGAAGAAATAAACATTCCAGGGAAAATCAATGAAGTACTGCCTGAGGGCCTCCCAATCAGCTGCTCCAAAGTGCCACAACCGACGTTTCTTTGGAGAGTCCACAGGCCGAACTGGGGCGATAGGACAGGTTAAGGTAGTAAGGTTGTGACTGGAAGACCTCAACGGAGAGGAAAGATTAACTGCGTAAGCAGAAGGATTAGTTGTAAGGAAGAGGTCAGTTATGTTGAAGCTCTCTCCAAGGCAGTCAAGGATACGGGTAGGGTGCTGTATAAGTTGCTCTAGGTCATTAAGGATAGAAAGATGTAGGCTTGTTCACCAGATGGATCAGTGAAAGGAAAGGAGAGCCAAAGGTGATGGTGAACATTGAAATCTCTTGGAATGGAGATTTCAGAGAAATAAGAAACAGATAGGATGTGTTCCATCGTAGAAGTAAGACAGTCGATGAATTTTTCATAGTCAGTAGAATTAGGGGATAAGTAAACACCACAGATACATTTAGTCAGAGAATGACAGGAAAGCCGAAGCCTGAGAGTAAAGAATTCAGAAGAGTCAAGTTCAGGATCACAAGAGCAATATAAGTCGTTGCATAGGTAAAAACAGCAGTCAACTTTGGCTTTGAAATGAGTATAGGGAAAGTAGGAGGTTACAAGAAAGGGTTTGTTTTCAGCTGACTCAGACAGCTGAGTCTCAGTTAAAAAGAGAACGTGAGGGTTTGAGGAGGAAAGGTGGTGCTCGATAGAGAGAAAGTTAGAGGAATGTTGCAAAAATGAAGTGAGTCAGACAGTGGTTCCAGGCAGCTCTTGAGTCGTCACCGAGAGAGGGAGAGAAGATATGGGCATTTATGGTCCCCCCCCCCCCAGGGACTCCAAGGCTTGGTTATTAGACGCCATTTAATATTCTGTTGTTGTAAATTTTTAAAAAGAAGTGTAGTGTGTAATGTGCATGTAGTTTCGTGATGACAGTTAGAGAACCTTGCAATGGTGAGCATGCTGGCCTACTCTCTGTGTTACTGAAACACTAAAAAAGTTCAGCAAAGGGGGATGGTCAGGAATTTGTCCTGAGGGATGATGAAACGGGAGTTCCAGTCTCCCAGTCATCAGCATTTCATCCTGTCCGGCTCGACTTGTGCTACAGCATACTCCACTTGGTGTTGGTGAGAGTCAAGGTTGAAATAAAACGTAGGAATAGAAGAAGGGAAAGACAGTAGGAAGTAATTTATACAAGGAGGGTGGAAATGTTAAGAGAGGATGGAAAAAAGACAGAATGTAAGGGAGAAGTGGTGGAACGATTGGGTAAATACGATTTGGAGTAGATGGGGGACGTGGAAGGTATGTGCAAGATATTCACAGAAGAAATCTGTGCAGCATGTGAGGTCGTGTGTGGGGTGAAGAGAAGACGAAAGGGGGATGCAAGGAACAGCATGATGGAATGAAGAGGTGAGACAGGCTGTGGCACGAGAGAAGAAAACATATTGTGAGTGGATGAGAAACAGCTGTGTGGAGGAAGTTGAGAGACGGGAGAGGTTTTTTTTTTAATGCAAGGAAGAAGGAACCAAAGGCCATGGGCCCACATACTGTTCCTACCAAGAAAAACAAAAACAATAAAAAAGAGAGCCAAAATCAAGATCCATTCATTTTGAGATGCCTGGACACACTGCATTTGAAAGACTCGAGATCATAGGAAGTAGGGAATACAGACGGAGGAAGACAGTTCCAGAGTTGACCAGTTGCATAAATGAAGAACTGGGAGTAACGGTTAACTCTTGCACTAGAGAGCTGGACAGAAAAGGGATGAGAGTTTGTTGCTAGACAGGTGCTACGTGCCCATCACAGAGGTGGAGGGATGCAAGTAGACAGTTCAGAGAAACAGTGACCGTTGAAGTAGCGATAGAAGAGAGATAAAGATGCAACAGTGTGGTGAAGAGACAAAGGTTGAAGGGAATCAGTAAGAGGAGGAGAGTTAATGAGACGAAAAGCCTTTGACTCAACCCTATTCAAAGGAGCTGCATGTGGGGAGTCTCCCCACACATGAGCGTTGTACTCCATACATGGGCGAATAAAACCCGTGTACAAGGTCAACAATTGTGCATGGGTAAAGAAAGTTCGGAGCCAACTTAGCACACCTATTCTCTTGGAAGCAGATTGCACAAGAGATGTAATATGTTCTTTCCAAGATAATTTCCGAGAGAATGAAACCCCTGGCATGGTCAAGGATGATGCAGGACTGAGCTGGACATTATTAAACGTTATTGGGTAATCCTGAGGAAGATTTTGTTGGGTTGATAAGTGTAAGAACTGAGTCTCTGATGCATTAAAAATAAGATTAATTTTACCCCAGTCAGAGATACGAGCCAAGTCAGACATTAGGTATGCCATAGCCTCATCCCTTGTTTGTTGAAGTAACTGCTGAGATGGACATTGCGGAAACCGAATGGAAAGGTGAAGGGTGGAATAATCAGCATATGAGTGGATAGGGTTAGATATACAGCTTAGGTCATCGATGAATAAAAGGAAGAGAGTTGGTGATAGGACAGAGCCCTGAGGAACACCACTGTTGACAGGTCTAGGAGAAGAACGATGGCCGTCTACAACAGCGGCTATAGAACGACCAGAAAGGAAGCTAGAGATGAAGGCACAGATAGAAGGATAGAAACCGTAGGAGGGCAGTCTGGAAATTAAAAATTTATGCCAGACTCGATCGAAAGCTTTGAGATGTCAAGTGCAATGGCAAAGTTTCCGCCAATGTCCCGAAAGAAGGACGACCAGGAGTCTGAAAGGTATGTGAGAAGATCGCCAGTGGAGCGTCCCTGACGGCACCCATACTAACGATCAGAAAGAAGGTTGTGACAGGAAAGATGTTTTAAGATTTTTCTGTTAAGAATTGATTCGAAAACTTTTGAGACACAGAATGTTAAAGCAATTGGACGATAGTTAGAGGGTTGAGAATGGTCACCCTTCTTTGGGACTGGCTGAATGAGAGAAAACTTCCAGCAAGAAGGAAATGTGCAAGTTGACAAACAAAGGCGATATAGTTTACCTAGGCAGGGTGTAAGCACAGAAGCATAGTTTTTGAGGACAACAGGAGAGACTCCATTTGGCCCATATGCCTTGTCAGTATTGAGGCCAGTGATGGCAGAAAATACATCAGCTGAAGAAATTTTAATGTCAGTCATGAGGAAGTCAGAGTGGGGAAGTGATGTAGGAACAGCAACGGAATCGTCTAAGATGGAATTGGAGGAGAAAGTCTGAGCGAAGAGATCTGCTTTATCAGTAGAAGAAATAGCTACAGAGCCATCAGAGTAGAAAAGGGGAGGGAAAGATGATGATGTAAAGTTGTTAGAAAGGTTTTGGGCAAAGGTGCCAGAATGAGCGAGAATAATTTGAGTTGATGAAATGAGAACATTTAACACGAATGAAATTATTTTTAGCAGAGCGAAAAACAGACTTAGCACGATTCCCGGCAGAAATACAAAAAGATGTGATTCAGGGGTGGGGTGGCTCCTGTACCTTTTATAGGCCCTCTCCGTGTTGCAGACAGCATTAGAACAAGTGTGATTAAACCAAGGCTTTCTTGCATTAGTCAGAGGATATGATAAAGGAATGTATGCTTCCATGCCCGAGAGAATAAGCTCCGTAATGCGCAGGGCACACTCAGACGGCTCCCGGCCACTGAAGCAATAATCATTCCAAGGAAAATCAAAGAAATACTGCCTGAGGGCCTCCCAGTCTTCAGCTCCAAAGTGCCATAGACGACATTTCTTTGGAGGGTCCACAGGCCGTACCGAAGCGATAGGACAGGTTAAGGTGATAGGGTTATGATCGGAGGAGCCCAAATGAGAGAAACGATTAACAGTGTAAGCAGTAATCTTACCTGAGATGTATTTTGTAAATGGTTTAACATTTGAGTCAGCAATGCGTTTTGTGTTGGAGGATAATTTGTGTTATCTTTACTTACTAAATGTCATCAATCCTCCACTAAAGTTTTAAACAGGTACACAGATGGGCGATTTTCTGGTGTACCCATCAGTTATTTTTTATTTTTTATTTTTTTAATGTGTCCAACTGTCGGCATAGGCTTCACAGCCAGCTATCAAGCCCAGCAGTCCTCCTACATACGATACACCTATACATGTCACCACTTCGGCGTTAACACCCACCATCAGTATTGAATACATGCTAGGGCTGTCTCATACAGGACTTGTGTATTGGTATTAGCGGGGGTATTTTCACATGTCGGCGGGTCTTCTTGGTAGATCAGTAAAGCCCGATTTAATGAAATTCAAATCCTTGAACTGTTTCCTGCCCCAGCGGGGCACCCAAGGGTGCACCAGGATATACAATTCACTTTAACTGCTAAGGATGATTATGATTTACCTGGTGTGTGTACCTTTAAAAACTCTACGGATTCTCCTACGACTCCTTCAACTGATCTTACCTCTCAAGTAAAAGCTGGTGACATTCCTGAGCATAAAGGACAATTAATTAATCTTTTGAAGACCTTTAGGAATGTTGTGGCCTCATATGGTGAACCTATGAGAAAGACCAATTTGATAAAGCACAATGCTGAATTGATTCCTGGTACTGAACCAATTTATGTCCTAGAATAAATTGTCGCACCGCTGCCCAGGTGTCGTTACGGTATTTCTCGGGAATATATTCTCCCGTATTTAATAGTGAATGGTAACGTGGTAAAATCCGCCTCGACACTGGCAACGCGCGGCATGGGGGACTTCACTAACACGCCATTACACACATGTACTTAGAACTGGGAACTGGAAGAAGTGAAAAAATAATATGGCTTTTCTAGGCTTTAATTACAAAATAGTATTTACAAAAATCTACAAATAACTCTGAGGTAATTCCCACCTCATTTCACTTCACGT